>PVJN01002869.1:0-110561 GCA_004026805.1 Lasiurus borealis | reverse complement strand
CTTTGGCAAATGATGTCCTGTTTTCTGCATTTTTATAACTCCTTCCAAAGCTTTAAAAGCCACAAGCTACCCTCTCTTCAGACAGTAAAGAATAAAAGCTAGTTTTGGGGTTTAAAAAAAAATCTAATTTCTGTGAGAGCAAAGCAGGGAAAAACGCAGTAGCATAAGCAGTTTGTGATTGTGTTTTGATTGCACTAACTGGTTTCGGTCGTGTTCTCTGTACTTCTCTGAATTGTTCCTCTGGGTTTCTTGGTCAGGGTACAGTGGTTAACTTTCATTATAAAGGCCGCTTTTCATTCTCCCTGCCTCCTCCCGCCACCCCCCGCCACACACACACACACACACACACACACACAGACACACACACACACACACTCACTCTTAGGGACATTGTAAAATGAGATCCTTGCTGGCATCTTGCTATCATACCCAGCATCCTGGAAGAGGGAGACGTCCATTAGCTGGGATCGCCTTCCTGGTGGTGGGAATATTTTGTCACTTCCCATCCTGCCCTTTTCCGGGAAGCTCTGCGCATGTGTGTGCGAGAGATTTCACCCCTTTCTCAGCCGTCAACCTCCTGCCGCCTGGATGAGCAGGTTCAGCCCAAGCGATCCCTCCTCAGCACCCTGGGCAGTGTGACCGCTCTTCAAACTGCTGCTTGGGTCCACCGAGAATTTTCCTCCTCCAGCTCCTGTGTTTCACTGAGCTTTGCCGTTGCCTGTGGTACAGGTGGAACATGCTGTCTGACGGGGCTCCACACCGTGTCAGACAATGAGTCTAGGTCATTCATGTATTTAGCAAACATGTAGTGGCTGCCTAATATGTAGGAGGTCCGATGCCTGTGAGTGGAGAGCCTTTGTCCTCAGGGAGCTGGGCACTGAACCAATCATTGCCACCCAATGGGGTGAGTAAAACAGAATGACGATGGTCACGACAGAGGCAGGAAAGTGCAGTGGTTTGACATCCCAGATGCTGGAGCCAGACAGCCTGGGTGTCAATCCCAGCTTCCCCATCCATTATCTCCATGCTTCTGGGCAAACTACTGAAACTTGCCGTGCCCTGTGATGTGCTCAGGAAAAAGGCCCTGCTGTAAGGATTAAGAAAGCCAATCTAGCAGAAACAGCTGGAAGAAAGCACGACACAGAGCAAGTGGCGATGATCTGTTAATATCAGTCTCCCCTCCGAATGCTCGCAGGGTCAGAGTTTGAAAGAGGAGGATGGAACTTAATGTGAGCTAGTTACCACTTGGAATATGGAGACATTTTTTTCAGGATATTTAGTAAGGAGCCAATTTCTGGTTCACGCGACGATTTTTAGTAACTAAAAACACAGGGCGGGACCCTTAAAGACACTTCCCAAATCTTTTCCCCCTTGAATTCGTGTTTTCAGATGCAAACCTCCCGTGTCTGGTTTGCTCTGTTGCACGGAGAGGACATGAATCTTTTCTGTTTACTAATAGAGCCAGTTGCACCGACGCTGGGACACATTTGTCATCCCCGTAATCCGGGACCTTGGCGCCTACCTCTTTGTAAATGAGCTGTCTTCCTCTGGGCTTTCCAAGGAAACAGGGGAGCGCAAGGGCCGGATCTATTGGTTTTCATCCCCGTTTTTCAGCGCCGTCCCTCCTAACGCGGCACACGCAGGGGGAACCTTCAAAAAGCCCTTTCAGGGTGAAATACGGAGAGCACGGGCACCTAAATGTCAGCAGCCCCCCCCTCCCGCCAGTCACTCCATCTTCCGCGCGTGTTTCCGAAATGATCACCCCTGCGGAGCCCTCAATGGCACCGCCTCCCCCTTGGCACCTTGAGGGATCGTGTCTGAAGCACCTTTCATCCTCATTAACCGGTGCATATTAGCCGCTCCATCATTGTTTGTGGAATAAACTGAGGAGTGAGTGATCTCAGTGGCTGGGCCTGTCATAAAATACGTGGAGCTCCCAAATGCCCCCAAGAATTTCCTTTTTTTCCCCTTCCCTGCTCCGTATCTTATTTATAGACACAAAATGACACTATTCCGCGCCTCGGGCTGGGCTGCTGAATCCAGTTTGTGCGGCGTGGGCATTGCGTGGAAGCATCCAGGCTGGGAGACGGCTTGGCCTTGGAATTCGGCCCAGTGGCTGCTCACCTTGGGGCCCTCGAAATCAGGGTGGGCTGTCCTTTCTCACTGTGGCACAGCAGGACTGTCCACTGGCCAATCCAAGTGTCCATGGGGCTTTGGTCCCCACCACACAGCACTCACTCTCCTGCTCAGGAGGCATGTCCTTATCTAATTGGCGCACAGGCACCAGACAGGCTAGCAGTGGCCCTGGTAGCAAATCCAGGATTCTGCCACCGCGTTCCCTGGTTACCAAAGGCCCAGAGGGAACTGAAAGAGGAAATAAATGTCCTGCTCCGTTTAGCTTATTGTCCAAAATGTAGGTGTAACGTTATGCCAGGAGTTCGGGGTCCCCAATAATCCACCACTAAGGAGCCTTTTCCGATGCAAAAGCAAAGAGTCTTTATTCAAACCCGGGTTTGGCTCTCAGCCTCTTGTGTTCCTGGAGTTTCATTGGTCCATTCGGGTGGGGGTCGGGGAAGCTAGGACATTGCTGGCACACCTGTGGCCCCTCCCATAAAAGAGAGGGGGTTTGGGCAGGGGGCCCAGCCCTATAGGACAAGATGGAGGGGAGTCCATTTCCTTTCAGTGGGATGGTATGCAAACCAGCTTCCTCTCCCGTCATCCGGCCCCGCGATCAGCTCTCTACTCCAGAGCGGTTTGCTGTTCTTTCCAGGTTGTGGTAGAATGACACGTAAGTCAAGGCCATCCTTTTCTCTCTGCCAGAATATTCACGCTAAAAACATCTCCCGCTAATGATGAGTTTTTTTGGCACCGTCTGTACATAGGTGAGCTGCAAGGCATTTCAAAGGAGAAGACCCACATCATCCCTAATTGCCCTCTCAGCCGAGATCTTTCATTTCATGCTCGCGCTGAATCTGTTGCGAGAACCGCTCACAATTCGGAAAAAAAGAAAATGAATCGTTTATGTCTTTTCCTTGCACATCTCCTGTGTGGCTCGGCTAATGACTAATGGATGGGCAGAGAGCAGGAGAGCAGGAGGCTGCGAATCAGCCGAGCCCTCAATGAGCTCCCGCTGGGATGTGAGGCGTCCTAAGCTGCCTGAGAACTGGGCCCTGCCTTCCCCGGGGGCCTGGCCACCCACAGGCCAGGGGCTGCCTTCGGCTAACCTGGCTCGTCTCCTGGCTGGTGGTAGGATGACAAGTGCATGATTTTTTTTTGTTTTGTTTGTTTACAAAAAACTTATAGATTATAGGGTTCAAGGGGATAATGTTAATGAAAGAAGGGAGGATGTGGTAGAGATGAGGAAGTACAGGTGAGCATTTGCTTCTAAAGCAGTGGTTCTCAACCTTCCTAAGGCCGCGACGCTTGCATACAGTTCCTCATGTGGTGGTGACCCCCAACCATGAAATGTTGCTACTGTTATGCATCGTGATGTAAATATCTGCATTTTCCGATGGTCTTAGGCGACCCCTGTGAAAGGGTCGTTCAACCCCCAAAGGGTCTCGACCCACAGGTTGAGAACCGCTGTTCTAAAGGGACCAGTATCCACACACACACCTATCCTGCCCCACTCAGGGATTTCCAGACATTCCAGTGTTTTCAAAGGAAACTGGAAAAGCTCATTTTTAATGTGAAACCTTATGAATTTTTTCCCATTGGCTTTGATTCTTTTTAAACACTCCAGCACAAATAAAGCACTTCCACTGGGGGATTCAGCCCTCCTGCTGAGAGCTTGGGAATGAGTTCGGGTGTGGGCAGAGCCCAGGCTGGATTGTCCTGTCTTAGTTATTCCCACCAGGCTGTCAACCGAGTTGGGAGGGACAGTCAGGGTGTGGGGAGGTGGAAGCATAAGGCTGAGAATTGAGGGAGGAGGCTCACCCATGAGGCTGCATGTGATGACAAAGGGGACAGGGATGCTGGCCCATGGACTGGTCCCAGCATCTTTATCAGAGGCCTGGGCCTGGGCTGTGATGTATATCACCGTGCATTGTGCAGTCCACCAAGAGCTGATCATAGCCAAGTCTTGAGGAGTATCAGGGTCGCAGAGAAATATATGTGTGTGTTTGTGTGTATATAACATTTACATTCCATGTATTTATAAACATTACGTCTCTCTCTCTCTCTCTCTCTCTCTCTCTCTCTCTCTCTCTCTGTGTGTGTATACACACACACACACACACACACACACACACACACACACACATACACATACATAGAAGGTTGGACATTTCCTTTACAGTCAACTGATTGGAGAAATTAATCACATCTTACTATTACCTTCACAGCAACACAGATTAGTGTTTGATTATTTATCTAGATACTATAGTTTAGCCTCATTGATTAAAAAACACACCTAACCATCATGCTCAGGTTTGTTATGATGGTATTGGGAGGTGAGGAAGCATGACACTAGGGGAGGGTGGGAGAATACTTTCAGAATTCTATCCAATAAGGCACTTAGCACAGGGCCACATACACTTCGTAAACATTGTATTTGCATGTGATGAAATTTTTTAAAAAGTATTGTATTGATTTTTCACAGAGAGGAAGGAAGAGGGATAGAAAGTCAGAAACATCGATGAGAGAGAGACATCGATCAGCCACCTCCTGCACACCCCACACTGGAGATGTGCCTGCAAGCAAGGTACATGCCCCCAACCGAAATCGAATCCGGGACCCTTCAGTCCGCAAGCCGACGCTCTATCCCCTGAGCCAAACCGGTCTCCGCTGCATGTGATGAATTTTAACCTCAGCCATTCACGCCTCTCACTCTTGCAGGATCCTTCCAGACCCCTGTACCTAATTTTGTGTTCCTGGCACTGAATTCTTCTTCTCGGTCCTCCCTCACTGTCTGAGCTCCAGGTCCTTCACAGCCAGCTCTGCCCCAGGCGGCTCTACTGCTGTTTCTCTGGGTCCCCCAGCCACGCCCCTGGGGTTTCTCAGTCTCCGTTTCTCCAGTTGTAAATTGAAGAAGACAGTTCTAGTCGTTGTCTGAAATGCTAAGGATAAGAGAAGAGGTGGTACAGTTACGAACATATAAAAAAAAATCTCAATGCTTTCCTGAGTTTCCGCTTCTCAAAAGTGTTCTAATATTAGTATTTTGTTAGATTAAAAAAATAACACCAACCACTTGCATTCAATAAAATAGGTAATTTAAAGCATGAGAATATACAATCTCCCAACCCCCAGGGGCATAAAGAGCTATTTTCATTTTGATCACTAGTCTGTCAGATGCTTCACTGTGGAAGCATAGGCATCCTCTAGCCAGGTAGATGGTACCCAGGGCCTCTCATTGGCTACTACCTGGGACCTGGCACTGTGCTGAGTCTCCCACAGATCATTCAGCTTGCTTCTCACAGCAGCGACGAGGCAAAGATCACTCTCCCCATTTCCCGGAAGGGGAAACTGAAGGACAGAGAGGTTAAGTTTAACTCACCGAGGTCAGGTAAGCAGCAGAGCCCAGGTTCAAACCCGTGGTGTGCTGTTCTGTTGGCTTCCGGTCTGGATATAGAGAGGTAAATGGGCCAGCTGTTCCATAGTGATGAGGAGAGCATTTGCTTATGGCAGCCAAGTACCCGAGTAGTAGAATTGGGTCCAGAGCGCCTGCCTGAAACACGAAATCCTCTGCTGCCTCTCAGATCCGCTTCAGATGGCTGGGCTCCTGAGCCGGGGCCGGTGGACCCTGAAATCTAACATGTGCTTTACTACAGAAAGAGGCCCCCACAGAACTATGGTGGCCCAGAGAGGTGCCTTTTTCTCACTCTCGTAAGTCATTCTGTAGCGCGGGGGTCCTGGCCAGCTTTGCAAATTCTTTCCATCCTTTCTACAACCCTCCCTCTCTACTGTCCCCCCCATTCTCTCCCCTGACACACACACACACACACACACAGTTTAACATGCCCTCCTGTTTCTTTCTACACATTTGAATTTTGCCAATTTTATGGGCCATTTCCTTGTGCAAATTATTCTGGCCTCCCGGTTCACAGTGCTGTGATCTTGAGTCCCTTTCCACCCTATTTCATTCATTCATTCATCCCAAAACACACATTTATTCAACACTTACTATGTGTCCAGCTCTGGCCTAGGCATTGGACTTAGAAAAAGGGTAAATAAAGAAGGGAGTGAGCAAGAGTCTTAATGATCGAGAAGTTTAAATCCATGGAGAGAAAATAATGATAAAAAATAGTCATAGTGATAATAAAGTTGTATTGCGTGCCCACTAAATGTTGGGTACGCTCTCAGTCCGTTGCATGCATTAATTTATTTAAACTTTCTAGCAATCCCAGGAGTGTTGGTATGACTAGTATCGCCACTTTATTTAGCTTAAACCAGGTGAAATTGTTGTTGTGGTTGATGTACGTCAAAACAGTTGTAGAACAGATGTTTAATATGGTTCAGCTTAAGAGATGTGGACCTTGCATATGGTCACATCCCCAAAGCTATTCACATAGTAAGTGGCAGTGTGAAGGCTACTGGCTCTGGGGCCACACGCCTGACCCCACATTGTACTGACAGGGGCAGACAGAATATTGGGGACCAGCCATCATTGTGAGAAATACTCACCTTGCTCTGTTCACCACGATCGTTTCATTCTGATTGAAGAAGGCGCATTCTCGTCTGGCTGGCAGTGCCACTCTGGGCCCTGGAGCTCCCCTGGAAATGCAGCTCATCCTCCTCATCAGGGACCTGCCTGTCATCATGGAAATACCAGCAACCTTGTTGCAGAAACCAGAGCAGCAGCCCTTTAAACACCCCGCCCATTGCATACCCACAGGCCTTTGTGAATCTCTACACTGCCCATTGGCATACCTTTGGCCCACTTCCCCATGTCATCTTTGTCCTTCTACCCAAGATAAGCAACTGGCAGATTTTTGCCAGCAGTATTGGGATAAGTGCTCATATATGAGTCAGCCCTGTCTCTGCTTAATTGGCTCAAATAGTGAGAAACAGCACAGAATCATTGATTGTCCGGTTACCGTACTGAGCAACCTGGTGATTGGGCCGTTTAGTGTTCTGAGAGAAATTTGTGAAAAAAGAAATATGTGAAAAAAGGGTCGAGGATGAGAATCCAGGGTTTAAGAGGAGGGCGAGAAAAATATTTAAGAAGTAACCAAAATAAAGGTAAAAGTGTTTCTCTAAATAACAATAAATAACTAATGATATTATAATAAATACTCTAAATGGATAGTGGAGGATTGGATGTTTAGAGTATAAAAAACAAGCAAATTTGATTTGTAAGGAATAAAACTTTTAAGATAGAACTTCATATTTTCTAATCTTCCTATGCATTCCAGCCCAATCTTCCCCCATCAATGTGTCATTAGTGCTTGCTGCCTCTATGATGCAAGGGTCATCCTGGCAGAAAAAGTCTCAGAAGTGTTTGGTGTCTAAAGTGTATCACCCCACGTTAGAGCTGAGAAAACACAGGCTTTTAAAGATATGGGTAGAGATTAGAGTGGAAAATCAAGCTTCAAACACATTCCCATGGATTTACTTTAAGTGTTTGTGTCAGAAGCCTCTTTATTGACACTTAGCGACCGTTTTCTCCAAACAGAATATTCTTGTGTACAAGGGTGGGCAAAAGTAGGTTTACAGGTGTTGGTAGGGAAAAAGACATGCAGATTATGATTATGACATCGTTTTATTAACTTTGGGCTCTGGGAACTCACAACTGTAAGCCTACGTTTGCTCACCCTCATGCATATAATGTTGAATCTGTTGATGACATGTGCATATGCTCATTATAACATAATCTAAATATGCTAATTATAAAGTGATTCGTGTTGGCAACAGGTTCTTATCATCTGCCTTCTGGCACATTCCTACTTTTGTGGCCAACCACGGGGACACAAAGGAATGACTGAAACTTTGTGCAAAATGTATGAGATGGTCTTATTTTTCTGATAAAAGATTCACCCTCTGGTAAATTTCAAATTTTACCCAAATTAGGTTAAATCACAGCAGATGACTAAAAAACATGTTGTTATTCTCTTTAAATTCAATTCTAAGCAAGTCACTGGGATTCACAAAGTCCCCAGTCACTGTTTGCAATTTCCAGAACTTGAAATTAAGTGGTCAAAATGTGGGGGAATGTTACCCCTCTTCCACCCCCGGGACATTTTAGGTTGTCATGACTGCAAGAGTGGAGACTGCTAACGGAATCGGGATTCTGCAAACCATCACACAGTGAACCAGACAGTCTCCCCTGACAAAGAATTAGCCCACATTCCAGTAGGCTGAGCATGGGAAACCCCGTCCTAGATCATTTATTATGTAGAAGACAATGCTGGGATTTGTTAATGGTCATGAACGTGGTATCGTTCTAATATGTATATCAGGGCTTTAACGTTATATTAACATTGGGTCATTTTTGCCTTCCTTGACCATTGGGCTTTCGTGGGGTCCCCTACTTCAGGGTGAGAGGGCCCCTTTGTGAGGTTAAGGAGATGCTCTGTGGCTCATGGACTCTTTTAAGGGGGCCAAGCCCATTGTCCTTCCACAGCCAACTCTTCTCACAGTAATGGTGCCTGGAGCGTGTTTGCATGGGAGAGCTATGGCCTTCGATGCTATTGATATAAGGAGGAATGACTTAACTCCAACTCGGTTTTCTTATCTTTCCTGAGTATCTCCAATGGGAGATACTTTCTCACTGGGACCTCAAACTTGAAAGCTATTGGGGAGACATTTTAGTATCTTCTTGAATGCTGTTACATTACACTTCTTTCTCAGGTAAACAATGTCAACTTTTGATATCTCTGTTTAGTTCAAATGAGATTTTTGATGGCAGTTATACTTCAAGTTTATGATGGAAACTTGGAACAATTGCCTGGTATCAGGGTTAATGATGAATTTATTTTCATTTCTCTTTAGGAGGTTGATTTTATAAGCTACACTTAAAGCATGTTACACTCCAGTACACCTGGGTAAAGCTTTCTAAGGAGGGAAAAAAATTGTATACATTTAATGTATAATTCTAAACATGTGTTGGATAACCAAAAATAAGAAGCCTTATAAAAATATATCCGTTTTTAGAATTAGCTCATGTGAAGGTCATTTAAAATTGTAATGTAGCTGAATCGAGCCATTGGTATCCCAATGAATGGGGCATCATTCTAATGCATTGACATTATCTGAAAAAAATTTAATTTTAGTCACTCCGATGATTTCAGTCACTGATTCTGGAAATAATTTTCTAAAAACTAAAGTAAAGTTACATGATTCACCTTTCTGAACATATGGAAAGAATGGTACTTTTAGAATACCATCTCAGAGCCCTCTATATACGAGACACTGTGCAGAAGTGCCTTTTAGGCCAAGTACATGGCAGAAATTGGGTGTTCAAAATGTCAATAGTTCTATGCATCCATCTAAATCTGCGAAAACACACACGGAGATCTTGTGAGTGGCTCTCATGAACTTCTAGACCCGTGTTCCTTTATTGTGGAATCGATATATAATTTGAAATGTCATGATGTGTCAAACACAGGAGCCCAAAATCATTATGATTTAATGAAAACCAAATTTGAGTGTTTTGAACAACTGCAGAATGCACAGGAGCTGTGGAAGTTACCCAGCAAAGCGTTATCTGAAGAAAACCTTTGAAGAGAGGAGGGAAAACAGAGAGCTAGATGTTGACAGTGCATGCCAAGTTTTTAACAGTTAGCTTTACCAAAGCCATTTATTCGCAGCAACTCTCAGTGGGGTTGATCACACTCCTGATGCTTGTGAATCCATGTTTCAGAGCTACTCTATGCATGAGAAAATTCACTCACAAGCACTCATTTGAACTCATAAGCGTTAAGTGATATAATAATGGGTTGATAGCCTCATTTTCAGAAATTTGAAAAGTGGATATTTTGATTGAAATATAACTAGCGGCTGTTTCAAGTTTTCTTAAGGTAGTAATCTCGCATAATTGTATCACTCCTCAGTGCGCCAGTGTGGATGGCAGATTGAATACAGCCCGCTCTGCTATGTTCATTGAACACATTGCTTTAATGCTTCATGTAAATCATATTTAAAAATCAATTGGCTCGTTTTAGATGTGTTAGAAGATCTCTGTGTTAAAGAATCCATTTGGGAAACACTTTATAGACTTATGTGTCATCTCCTGGTTTATGGTATTTAAATATGGGTTTCCTCAGACCTGTTTAGAGGGTGCCTTGCACTTAATCATTCTGACATCCTAATTTGACGTAGCCACGTGGTCGTTGTACCTTTTTGGAGAGGATAGGATGTAAACCTGATGATGGAGTTAATAACTGAGAGAGGGGACAGATTCCTGCATACGCATTCTATTTTTTCAAGGTTATGTATAAAGACTGCTTAAAATTATACAGATGTGCAAGATTCACAATGAACACTAGTAATACTTTTTCTGCCCCACCCTCTCAGCTCAACTCCCACTCCCCAGGGTCAACTACTTCCAGCTTGCAGAGCTATTTCTCCTGAGTTTTACCTCCATGTTCACAAAAAAAAACATGCTTCCACTGCCATTTCTTGATTAGTTTTCAGGTTTTGATATTATCTAGTGATGTTCTCTTTTGGAAAGTAAGAACTTACTAGTAACTCTTTCCCTAACCCCAACTAAATCAGACGCCTTTTTCATTATAGGTGTAGCATAACGTTTTAAAGAACCAGTGTTTAGTTTTATAGTATTTGATTATGTAAGTGTGGTAGGATATTATATTGTTTCATCTGAAGTGCTGCGGAACAAAAGATATATACTGCTAATATACCATAGTCAGTTGCAAAACCCAAATAAGTGGCTGAGAACCAGCTGCTTGTCCAGTGGTGGTGAAGGAGAATTTGCTGTGGTGGGAATATTGCTGAGAGAAATTAAAGGTCAAGTTAAATGGAAAGCTATCCTTAGAGTTTGGTGAGACAGAGACTATACTGCTGTGTCTTATGAACATACATGGGGCTGGCCTGGACCCATTGTAACTCCTGCTCAAAATGACCTTGGAGTTTGGAGAGTGGAGGTGGTCTAGGGGATTTAATTATATGTTGTTGTTGTTTTTTAACTTTTGGGTGGTCCTCTAATCTCTATTTTGTTCATATATTTCATTGGTATATATTGCCCAAATCCAGTACATATTCTCTTCAGGGGTTCCCCCAGGCTGACATGCTTCTTCTGGTTTGCTAATTCATCTGCTCTCCAGCTTTCAAAATTTAATTGTTTGTATCCTCTTGTCTTTTGTTTGTCTTAAAGTTTTTTTTTCCTGCTCTTAGATTTGTAGGGATTTGAGTCAGAGTGGTGATAAACATGTGTCCAATGTGCAGTATTTAGTTGGAATCTCAAAATTTATTTGAACATCAATAAAGGTATGCGATGATATTATCTATCCAGAGAGTAAGAAGGCAAATAATTATTTACCACATATTCCACGTGCTGAATTCTTCACCAATTCAAAAGAAAAAGGGCTTTGCCCAATGCCCAAGTACTCCTTCCCTCAAAAATTAAAAAACAAAACAAATGAAAGCTAAAAGAATCAATTCTTGGCTTTTGTGCTTTTAAAGACCAAAGTACTGAAAATTTAAAGATAAATTCAGAGACATTTTGAAGGCCACTTTGTCTATACTTCATTTTTGCTCTAAAATCTGCTTTTAGACCCTAACTCAGTATCAGATGTGTGTCCACTATAATCAATCATTCTACTCCACTTTACAGAATTAAAATATTGAAGGTATTCTTGTTTTTTGTCTGTATGGCTTTATGGAAAAAGTTAGTGTTGTAACTCATGCAACCGTGTTGGGTTCAAGTTCTAGTTGTGACATAGTGGACATATTACTTAACTTTCCTTCATATTTGCTTTTCTTCCCTCCAGAGTGATTATAGTTATAAGCTACTTAATAGGTTTAAAAGTTAATATTAGGTACTACTTTAAGCCCTATGAAGTACTGTGTACATAGTAGATGCTTAAGAGATTAATTTATTGGACCCACAGCTGAAAATTCACTTCTTATTTTTCATGGATCAGGTATCTCATTATTTTTAGGATTTTGTTTTAGGCCCAAGAATATTAGCTCACATTTATTGAGCCCTTATCACATTACATGGTACTAAGTTCTTTATATGTATTGACTTATTTAATTCTCAGAAACACTGTGAGTTAGCTACAATTGTCATTCGTGTTTTGTAGATGGGTAAAGTAAGGTCCAGATAGGTTAATTAACTTATTACTCAGGGTCACAAAGCTGTTAATTGGTAAAGCTGGAATTTGAACCCAGAATAATAATATTCCCAGCCTGATTTAGAAGAAAGGATCAATTCTCCCTTTTATTACTTGACCTTCTGAAAAATTCATATTTGCTTCTCATGTCAGCTTACTGGAAAAGAAGAATATGAAATATTATATATATATATATATATATATATATATATATATATATATATATTGCATTACTTTAGTCAGCAATATCTACTCAACCACACATTGAAAGGATCATTCACATGATCAAGTGGGATTTATCCCTGTGTCAAAAGGACGGCTCAATATACACAAATCAATAACTGTGGTATATACCACATTAACAAAATAGAGAATAAAAACCATATCGCTCATAGATGCAGAAAAAGTATTTGACGAATTTCAACATCATTTCATGATTAAAAACTCTTGACAAATTAGGTATGGAAGGAATTTGCCTCAACGTAATTTAGGCCATAAATGACAGGCCCACACCTATCATTGCACTCAGTGGTGAAAAGCTGAAAGCTTCTGTTGTAGGGTCAGGAAGAGGACAGGGGTTGCCTGCTCTTACACTTCTATTCAACACGGTGCAGGAAGCCCCAGCCAGAGCAGTTAGGCAAGAAAAAGAAATACAGGGCATCCAAAATGGAAAACATGTGGAGGTTCCTCAAAAATGAAACAGAGAATTACCATGTGACTCAGCAAGCCCATCTCTGAGTATATATTCAAAAGAAATAAAATCATGGCCTTAAAGAAATGTCTGTATTCCCATATCCATAGCTACATTGTTCACACTTGTCAAGATATGGGAACAGCCGAGACTGGTT
The DNA here is from genome assembly GCA_004026805.1 of Lasiurus borealis. NCBI lineage: Eukaryota > Metazoa > Chordata > Mammalia > Chiroptera > Vespertilionidae > Lasiurus > Lasiurus borealis. Next base: position 97,483 of record PVJN01002869.1, on the reverse strand, counting down.
TGACTTAGTGGATAGAGTGTCGGCCTGTGGACTGAAAGGTCCAGGTTCGATTCCGGTCGGGGGCATGTACCTTGGTTGCGGGCACATCTCCAGTGTGGGGCGTGCAGGAAGCGGCTGATCGATGTCTCTCTCTCATCAATGTTTCTGACTTTCTATCCCTCTCCCTTCCTCTCTGTAAAAAATCAATAAAATATATTTAAAAAAGAAAGATATGGGAACAGCATAAATGTCCATCAATAGATGAGTAGATAAAAGAAATATAGGGATGGTCAAGAGTAGGTTTATAGTTGTGAGTATGCGAAGCACAAGTTTATTCTTGTATTATTTATCAATTATTGTATTATTTTTCATATGAACAACTGTAAATTGACTTTTGTCCACCACTGTATATTATACATAAACACAATGGAATAATGTTCAATTTCATAAAAAAAAAGGAAAAGAAAATCCTGTTGTTTGTGACAACATGGGTGAATCTGGAAGATACTATGCTAAGTGAAATAAACTAGACACAGAAAGACAAATACAGCATGATCTCACTTACATGTAGAATCGTAGTGGGAATAAAAGCCAAACTCATAGAGGCAGAGAGAATATAATGGTAGTCACCAGAGTCCTGGGCATGGGGGCAGTGGGGAGATGAACAAAAAATGAAAAAGGAAAGTAGATGGATGGTTGCCAGTGGCTGAGGGAGGGCGGGAGATCACAGGCAGTTATTGTGTGATGGGTACAGAATTTTAGTTTTGTAAGATGAAAGGGGATCTGGAGATGGATGGTGCTGATGTTGTACAGCATATGAATGAACTTAATACCACCGAACTGGACACTTAAAAATGGTGACGATAGTAAATTACAGGGGAAAGAAAAGAAAAAAAGTCCACAAAACAATGGGTAAAGAGGTGGGCACATGTGCTGTTGCCATGAGAATGAGAGGAAAGCAGTCTCTAGAGGTGTACTACATAATATACAAAAAGTCTTCGAATTGTCTTAAAGAGAGCATACCCAGCCAATGGCACTCTATATTTGCCTCCCAAATAGAATTTGGGCCTTTCTACCTTTAGGTTCTGTTCACTTGGTCCCCCTGCCCCAATTTTTTGTTCTTTTTTCCTTCTATAGAGCTGCCAGAACTTTTAATCTTATTTCAAGCCCACCTCTATCTGCCAAGTTCATGGTGGCATTTATCTACCTGTTCCTTGGAATTCATACCTTTTCATTACACAATCCTTAAGTTACGTAACGTACTACCGATGACCCCTTACATTTTGCTGTTTTGCCCATTTAGCTTCTGAAGGCAAGGTGTCTGATGACCCTAATTAGACTGCAGATTCTTCCTCTATTACTTTGTAAAGACCAAAGCAAAAATGAGAGCACATAGTAGGTACTCAATTAATTTATGGTGGTTAATTCATCTTTCCAGGAGTATCTAATTAAAACTGGAATTTATCCACAAAGAATAACTTTAACCTATGGCATGTCTCCGAAGTGCCTCGCTCAGACTTTGTTTTAGGCCATCTACTTTAGTGACCTCATCCTCCTCAACACCCGTGCAACCTCATTGCATGGAAGATAGTTAATAAATAGTATTTCTTGTCCCACTCCAAGCTGCTAGGTTCGTATTAAGGACTAGAGCTTTGCTGTGCTTGTCCACTGTGCTATTTTGGTCCTGCCTATTTCTGAAATATTTGCAGTTGTCGAATTTTACTTTCTCTGGAGTCAAGTGACTGCTCTACATGGGCAGACCGGGAAATAGAAGAATTTAATGTAAGCACTGCGGTTTTTTCCAAAAAAGTCCAGCTCTTTTGAGGAAGGGGAGATAAGGTTGGAGGTTGCTGCTCCGTGCAAAAAGGTGAGATGCTGAAAAACAGTGAAGCCAGCGATGGCCGCCCTGTTTGTTCAGCGCTGGGTGAATGAAAGCGCTGTTTGTACCTGAGGAAGATGGAATCTGAAATGGTCATCTTCCAGCTTCATAACCCGCTGGAGAGTGTGGCTGCATTTTTTAGCTTTTTTTCTTTTCTTCATCTTTGAGGCCCAGGTGGTATTTTGAGACAGAAGTATGATTATGGAATTGGATTTGAAAAGCAGCACTAAATCATTCTCACTTGGTAGTTGACCTTCATCCTAAACAGAATAGATTTCATGGAAGAAATCAGGTTGGGGAAGATATAATTTAATTCTGCCATGGGTCAAGCAGAAAGGTTAAGTCCTTCAGCTTCCGCTTTCTATGATACTGCTTGGGATGCTTCTGAAAAAGCAATTTTCTAATACTAGAATCATTTTGCCCCCGTCCCATGTTTTTTTTGTTGAATTACTTTAATACACAAACACATCGAAAACAAGTTTTTCTTGCTAGTATTTATTCCTTATATCTTTTCAGAAGTGATCCATTTTATTATTTTTTGTGAGTTAAATTTAAAAATTATACTGATTCTATATGGACATGCCAGGTGGAAAACTACTTAGTATTTCAAAAACATGAGGCTGTAATTTCATTATTTGTATAAAAACATTGTTGGAATTAGATGTGTTTATTTTCTTCCTCCTCTGTATCCCAAGATGACAATGAGAGTTGTTGAGAGATGTCTTCCTTATGGTTCTTGGGGTTTTACAGAATCTTGCAAAGGACTTTTTAACTAAGAAAACATCAGCTCAGCTCTTTTGTCAAAATCTCCCTTCAGGAAATTCTCCATTCACTGAACTCAGATTTGCCCTGTCTCCAATATGGCGCCCATGGCTATTTTCCCCCCTTGGAGGGGAAATCTTGTCTTTGGTGTTAGGACTTAGTAACTATTAACTGAAAATACTAATCTCCTGAATACTCTTGCTTTGGATGGTTTCTTTGCAGTCATAGTCTGGTCTCCACATTCTTCTCATTTTCAAAATTAGAAAATTTAACCACTTCCCTAGGTGTCATAGGTACCACTTCCTATTTTACCTTCTTTTACTTCCTATCTGCTGACTTGTTCAAAATAGAGTGCTCGAGACTGCTTCAAATTAAGGACGTTGGCTTATCATGGTCTCCTCCTTCAATCCAGGCAGTACCTTCCAAGTGAATGTCAACACGGTGTTGACCTCGTATAGTTCCTGGTAACCCTGTTTCCTGACTCTGACCTCCAACTTTGCACCAATTAGCAAGTTAGGATTTCCGCTGTGCTCTTCCACCCACCTAACTCTCTGTTCAAAATGGTTCTTCCATGAAGGAATGTTCTAATAATGAATTCCTTCAAATGTGACCCATTTTACTTTGTGGGTAGCCTCGTTTTGGGAGAGATGGTAAGCAGGGGGCTATGCCACCTTTATATAAAATGGCAGATTATCTATTGGCTCTTTGCCTGTGGGAAAAATGAATATAATGGTTTGCACACACTTGGGAGAGCTGAACACCATATGGGGCATACCTTGGTGATATTGAAGGTTCCAGACCATCGCTATAAAGAAAGTATTGCAATAAAACAAGTCGTAATCTTTTTGCTTGTGGAGAGTCTTACCTTCAGTTTGTTTAAAAAAAAAAAAAAGCAACAATTTCTCTGAAGCGCAATACAGCAAAGCACAATGAAATGAGGTGTGTCTGTAATTGTGTTAATTTTATGGAAGACTTGGAGTCACAAAAAGTCAGCAAGACCTGAGTTGATTCTAATATATGGCTTTCTTATAACAAAATAATGATAAAATAACTCTCTAGCATTCCTGTGGGATGCAACTACAGATAAAAGTTCTACAAGGGACTAATCAATGCAGATATAAAAGGCACAGCTCTCCTGTCCGGGATTGCACCATAGGTCCCCTGACCCAGGTGAAACTCAGAGGCTCATGCAAAGCCAGCAACCTCAACCTACCACACAGTAACTCCGTTTTGGGGGGGCAGAGACTTGATTCTCTCCCCTATGGCACCTGGCACAATGCTTTGCACCTGGTAGGTATTCCTAATTTGTCAAGTGCCATATTGATTTCAGAGAGAGTGACATAAGTGTACCACAGTACAGGTATGTACTTTACAGAGCACAGCGGATAGCATGAGCCACAGCCTGGTGGGGCCTAAAAGGCATCTCTCTGCTCGCCTTCTGGCCATCATTCCACTTGATCATCGACACACTTCTGGCTTTCTCCCACTTGAAAGTCCTGAGTTCTCTGCACAGTTTCTCCAGAGAAGATAGTGTGGTTTGCAAAGCCTTAAACCTAAGGTACTGACTTCAAGCTGGCTGCTGTCCCATGGTGGTTGGCTAGGCAGTATCCTTATTCCATCTTGAAGAAGCAAACCATTCAGAAGATTGTATAGGGCCAAGACCAGTTTGGCTCAGTGGATAGAGCGTCGCCTGCAGACTGAAAGGTCCTGGGTTTGATTCCGGTCGGAGGCATGTACCTTGCTTGCGGGCACATCTCCAGTGTAGGGTGTGCAGGAGGCGGCTGATCGATGTCTCGCTCTCATCGATGTTTCTGACTTTCTGTCCCTCTCCCTTCCTCTCTGTGAAAAATCAATAAAATACATTAAAAAAAATTGTATAGGTATGGTCTCCGCCCCATTCTCCATTCTCCATTGCTAGCCGACCACCGTGGGACAGCAGCCAGCTGGAAGTCAGTACCCGATGCTTAAAGTTTTGCAAACCAGCACCCAGGACTTTCAGGTGGGCAGAGACCAGAAAGTGGGTCGATGATCAAGTGGAATGATGGCCAGAAGGCGAGCAGAGAGCTGCCTTTTTGTCTTGTGTCACCTTAAGAAGCAGCTGGTGACATTATCAGGAGAGATTTAGGGGGGACTTTTGTTATCATGAACGGTGTATGGATTCAATTATTTTTTTTAATCTTGTGGCCCTTCGGGCTACTTGTGTCTTATCCTTCTCCCGTTAGCTGCTAAAAGACCTAGATGGTGCAGTCACTCTTGACATCTAGTCATCAAGAAATAATCTTTCATCTGACTCACACATTACTGAGTATCTATAATAATAAAAGCATAATATGCTAATTAGACCAGATGGGCTTCCAGACGACCTTCCGGATGAAGCCGGGACTGTGAGGGCCCAGGCAAGCTGCTGAGACTGCGAGGGCTGAGCCCCTTCCACAGATTTCGTGTGTCAGGCCTCTAGTCTATTATAAGCCAGGTACTAGTCTAGGTACTGTAAATAGAACAGTGAAAAAAAAAATGGGCAAAAATCCCTACCCTACCAAAGATGGTATTTTAGAAAGAAGAGACAAATGCGTAAGTGAAAATGATAGCGTGTCAGATGGTATGTGCCACGGAGAGAGGAGAGCAGGGACGGGACTTGCTAGCAGAAAAGGGCTAATGGTTTTGAACAGTGAGTCAGGGAAGGGTGGCTGGACAGTGACACTTGGACAAGCATCTGAAGTCGGCGAGGAAGCAGGCTGTGTGGAAGCTGGAGAAGATCTTAGAGCTCGTTTTTGACCTGCCCAGATCTGATACCCTGTGACACACTGGCCCAAAGGGCGACTTTCAGGAACTTGACGGTATGGGAATTGCCGAGTGGACTGCGATAGGAAAGGAGCCAAGACCGATGCCGTCAGCTGGTGGAGGGTGTGGGAGACAGTGCAGCGCTGAGCCTTCTGAAGTGGGTGTGTGGTCCCCACTCAGCATCGCTCACCTCCCTCCTGGACCTCTGGAGGTGTTTGATTTATAACACCCATTATTTTGAAGAACAATATAGGGGTGGCATCCAAGGAATGTTTCCGGGTTTCTGCTGCTTTATCTGGAATGCAGACTACTTCCCTGCCCTTTTGCTTTGCGCTTACTCTCAGGCTGACCTCTCACTGGGGCTGGTGTGTGTCTAGGCATTGTCCCAGGCACCAAAAACGTTGCCAGTTTGACTCCTGGTCAGGGTGCATGTTTGGGCTGCACCCTCAGTCTCTGGAAGGGGGTCGTGCAGGAGGCCGCCTATCAGTGTTTTGCTCTCATGTTGATGCTTCTCCCTCTCCTTTGCTCTCCCTCTCTCTAAAAAAGTCAATTAAAAAGTCTTAAAAAAAAAGAATACAGTGGTACCTCGAGATACGAGTTTAATTTGTTCCATAACCTTGAGGCGTGGGAAGCTATGAGATGCTCGAGTCGAGGTAAACTGGTGAGTCGTGTGCAGCCAGCCGATCCGCTTGATTACTCCTATCTCAACTGTAGCTCGTATTTCAAAGCAAAATTCGCTCGCTCGACTGCTCATATCTCAAAACTCTCGTATGTTAGGGCACTCGTATCTTGAGGTACCACTGTATTTGAGTTCTCCTAGAAGGAATGGAAGGAAGTTCGGGGTGAAATGGGACAGAGCTGCTGTGTGTCCCTATGGACAGCCACCTGAGGACAGAGACCGGGAAATGTGCGAGAAATGGAGTGAAGAGTTAAACCCTATCCAAGGCCAGAGAGAGGACAGAAAAGCTACGCACCCAGTGAGTTCACTGAATTCGATGGAAATTCCGAGTGACAAGGCCAGGGACCTCCAAAATAAGCACAACAAAACGCGAGGACTGACACCACAGGGAAAATGTGACCCTGAAAGATGGAGGGAAAGGCTGAGAGCAGGGCCTGGTGCCTGGGGCGACATTTCCAAGGCCCGGGAGTCGGTGGCTTTTGTTCTCCTGCAGGAAGGTTCAGAGGTAACCGATCGCTCTGCCTCTCCCATCAGCCGGCTCTCCTTTGATGCAGCCCGGATCTGTGGGAAATCCATTTCCCAGGGGAGTCTCCCTAGCGCTCTGTGGAAAAGCAGCCCCCGGGACACTCAGATGGGAATTTTGAGGAGAGAGGAAGGACTGCCAGGGAGGTGTTTTGAAATCCTTTGAGCTGCATATAATCAGCGTGAACTTTCCATGTCCACTGACTGTACATTGCGCGCACTTTAAATAGTTAAGACCTCAAAGGCACTAGTCTATTATGAGCATAAACAGCAATTTCGAGTGATATTTTCCCAGAGAAAAGGATCTGCGGGAACAAAGATGCCAGAAGTGGGTCCCGGGCGCCCCCCGCCCCGTCCATTTGTGAGAAAATGTGCTTTTGATTGATATCTACCAAAGACCGTTCAGCGTGGCAGATTTTTGATGGTTAATGAAGGTTCGGAATAGTAATTGGAAACATTTGGGGTGGCGCCTCCAGGCGCTTTTCCTAATGCCTCCTTTCTTCTTTCCCGTGTCTTTGGAACACGAAGACAGAGGAGGGGAATAATTGCTCTCCTCTGCTTGCTTTCTCAGGAGTCGCAGCGCTCGCACTCCGGGTCCCAGCAAGACCTTCTGTGCTCGCGAATTCTTCGCTTTCATTTTTAGAAACAGGGCCAGGGCTTTTTCTGTGAGCAGGGAGAAGACTGAGCCGCGCTGCGGAAGGAGGGACCCACGATGTGTCCACTGTACCTCCTTCTGCATCTTTTTTTCTTGGGGGTTCTCCCACCCCGAGGGATGTGTTCATAGAGATGTGGGGTTGCTTTTAAGAAAAAAAAACAAACAAAAAACCCACTTGGTTTCTAATTCAGGTCGATGCACTGAAAGGAAAAGATGTCTTGCCACATCTGCACGTGCGTTTCTCCTTCCTGTTTATGTTTGAGTTTTGCAGTCACACGTTTTGCGCTGTTGGCTTTTGGTCACCAAACACCCCGCCAATGAGATGCTGCTGAGGACTCTCAGACCGTGACAACTTAATAGCCTCTTGGTGATGCGTCCGGTTTCCATCTCCTCACATTTGTATACAGTGTCATTTCGTATGTAACTCGGGAAAATAAACACAAGAAACAGCACCGTTATACAACAGGCCGCGGATTTCAGGCTTCATTTACACAGAAGTGATGCTCTGCTGTTAAATAAACATGAAAGAGCTTTCCATTATACTCTGTCGTGATTGAAAATATTGGTCATGGAATAACCCAGTCAGTTAATATATTTGTTTTAAATTAGATCAAGACATTTAATAAGAAGAAATGTGGGACAGGAATGAAAAGAGTCAGAATGCATTATTGCTTCGCACCAAGATATGTTACCTCTTTAAGATGTCACAATAGTATTTCAGATACTGCACAGTTTGTTTAAGGATATAGACACCAAATAGCATGGCATTTTAAAGCACGTTAGAATCCTTAAAGACTTCAGGGTATTTATGTATGTATGTATGTATGTATTTTTACTATGGTTTTTGGGAATCCTGAAGAATTGTGAATGAATAATAATAAGCTGCCATTTTTGGAGGTATATCATTTAAGGAGTATGCTGGTCGTTTTACATATGTTATATATAATCCTCTCAGTAGCAATACTGTTTCCATTTTACAGATTAGAATACTGAGTCAGAGAATTTAGGTAACTTATCTAAGAGCATATACCTCACAGTGATGGAAAGGGACTTTAAATTCAAGTCTTTAAATTTAAGACACTTTCTTTTTCTAAATATATTTTATTGATTTTTTTACAGAGAAGGAAGAGGGATAGAGAGTTAGAAACATCGATGAGAGAGAGACTGGGGGTGTGCCCACAACCAAAGTACATGCCCTTGACCGGAATGGAACCTGGGACCTTTCAGTCTGCAGGCAGACGCTCTCTCCACTGAGCCAAACCGGTTTTGGCCAGACAGTTTCTATTTTTTTTTAATTTTTTTAATTGATTTTAGAGAGGAAGGATAAGGCGAGAAAGAAAGGAACATCAACGATGAGAGAAAATCATTGATTGGCTGCCTCCTGCGTGCCCCACACTGGGGATCGAACTTGTAACCTGGGCATATTCCCTGATCAGGAATAAAACTGTGATCTCTTGGTTCATAGGTCAATGCTCAACCACTGAACCATGCCAGCCAGGTGAATAAGACCCCTTTCACTCCACCATTTATATCAGAATCTCAAAGTATGAGGCCCAGGTGTTAATATTCTTTAGAAGATCTTGGAGATTCTAACATAGAGCTCTAGTTGGAAAAGGTTACACTCCCACCATTTTGTCTTTCATGAGAGCAAGTAAAGAAACCAACTTTGATACTTGGTTTATTTGTGTGAATGAAGAGATCAGCGCAGAATTGGTAAAACAAGGACTCGTCATTCTCCATTATCTTCAGGTTTGAAGTTCTTCCATTCCTTGCAAGGAGAAGAAGGAATATGTTATGTATGCAAATACATGTGTGAATGTGGGATACTTGCCATGTGTCCTTAAGCATGGAAAATGATTTAAAATAGTAGATATGTAGATGGAATATTTATATGGAAAAAAAATTGGAAGATGTTGAGTTAAGCTATGTGCCCACTGATAACAGGAGCCAAAGAAAAAGAATTGAAATGTTATAAATACAGAATAAAATGTTGAATAGGAGAGAGAGAAAGAGAGAGAGAGAGACAGAGAGAGAGAGAGAGAGAGAGAGATAGAGAGAAAGAGAGAGAGAGAATGGAGAGAGAGAGAGAGAATGGGGGGAGGGAGAGAGATATGTTTGGGTTCATTATTAGCCTAAAAAATTACTTAAAAGCAGAAGTCACTGGACTTGACAATTGAATGTTTAGTTGCTATCTGCTTAAACAGAGGTGGTAGAAAGCCATTTGCGGGGAGGGGATTGTCAGTGGTAGGGATAAGGAAGTACTTAACTGTTCTTGTTTCACATCCTGGACATTGGAAGTTTAGGTCAAATCTTATTGTCCCAAAACCTGGTCTGTGTTGAACATGTCACAGATTCTTAATAAAGGTGATTGACCAGAATGTCATTTCTCTTCTTTGCTCAATGTGGTTTTCATAGCAGTGGAAAATTCCTTCCCCCTTTTCTCTGCTGCCCAGTTAGTGAACCTGCAAAATAATTCCATTCGTTTCCTTTTTTAATGTTCAATTTGGCTTCCCATTCTATACCCTGCTTACAAATCAGCCCTCCCCCCAAATTTATGGCTTTGGGACACATGGGTCTTTGCAGATTTGGGGGAAATTAGCTATCCAACTGCAATGGGATAGGACCTTGTCTCAAATATCATTGACCCACCAGCACAGTGTGCTTGGAGCTGTTTAACTTTGTTATGCAGTGGTACCTCGAGATATGAGTGCCCTAACATGAGATTTTTGAGATACGAGCCATTGAACGAGTGATTTTTGCTTTGAAATACGAGCAACATTTGAGATAGGAGTAATCGCTCGGATCGGCCGGCTGCACACGACCCACCAGTTTACCGCGACTCGAGTGTCTCATAGTTTCCCACACCTCAAGGTTACCAAACGAATTAAACTCGTATCTCGAGGTACCACTGTAATATTAATTTATTTGGATTTTCAAAGTAGGCTGGTGCTTCAAGTCACCAGGCGAGGCCAATAGAGTTTAACATTATGATTATCCTCAACTGTTAAGGAGGTTCTCAAACTTCTAGTTGTTCTGGTTCGTATTCTGTTTTACAATGGGAAAGGATTACTACTAACAGTTAACTTGACCTTTCAAAAAAGTTTCCAAAAATAGACATATAGAGATTTTACTGGATGGGCAGCATTTGTCCTCTGTCCTGGAGTTCTGCAAAGTGTAGGTAAGTACGTGGTCATTACCAGGGCTGAACTTAGAGATGTAGTTAATCAAGAGAGGTGTTGGCCTTGGGCATTCCAAGCCAACTTAAGGTCCCTCCACTTTCTGAACTAGATCATTCTTTGATTCTCTTCCTTGCAGGGTGAATGGACATTTCAGGGAAATGAGTGGTTCCAGATGGCCCCTTATTCACTTCACCATCAAGAAAACTGCTCACAAAGTATTGAGGTCACTTTCCAAATTCTTCCAGCTTTCTTCCCTAACATGGGTCTTCTCGATAATTCCACAGGCCCACGGACCTGACATTAATTTCCTCAGTGACGGGGGACAGGAAAGGACAAAAAGGAGTCTCACATCCAGGACTCTGGGTAATTAATCAATCTCTTCAGCAGGAGAAAAGGGACATCCCGGACCTTTTATAATGTTCTTGGTGTCCGAGGTATAGGCTCTTGGAAATAATTTTAGCCCCTCCCTAATCCAGTTGTGACTTTGACCCGTGATGACTTTTGAATGACTTTCTTTTGGGATATGAAAGGAAAGTTCTACTCTCATCTATTTAAGGAGAAATAAAGATAAAGCAGATGGGATTCCCCAACAAGGGGATTTCCAGCAGGGTATTTGCAAATATTATTTCTTCCTTCTCAAAGAAAGCACAAAGATAGCTTTTAGGAAAGGCACCTTGGCTTTTGGCCTTCCTTGCTTAGGATAATGGTTATCACATTATTCTCCTGTGTTCCCATAGGGAGGAAAACATAATACAAGTATAATAATAATGGGATTTCAAGCCCCCCGGGTGCCAGAGGGAAGTGTCATTTGTAGTTAGCTTACCCTTGGAAGAGAAAAAGCTAGTATGATGTGGGGAGAGATGAATAGATCAGGACAAGAAGAAGCAGACCAGACGATGCAGCCACTCAGATTGTCCCCAACACACTGTTTTATACTTTGAGACTGTCTGCCCTCCATTTCCAGTGTTTTACATCTTCTCATGGGCATAAAATCCCCAAAAAGTTCCTCTGAAACACAACTTAAGGAAGATTCAAGATCCACGCAACGCCTTTGAGGTCCCTGTGTCTGCTTTTCAGCTTGCTTTCCATTTGGCCTATTTGACTCCCTTTATATTCTGAGCACGTAGAGAAATGCATATTTTTGGAGTGGGCCTGTTCTAGCTATTTTTTTTTTCGGGCGGGCATGCCATTTGGAAAAGTTTTACTTAGTAATAGGAAAGGGAAAAAAAGACGACTTTGTGTTTGAAGGAGTAGCCTTGTTTCAATGACATATTAAAGATGGATGTTCCCCCTCGTGCATCTTTCCAGGCTAAGAATTCAGCATATCTTGAAAAGATGAATGGATCCGAGAGGCTGGTTAATACATTATCTTTGTTTTGCTGCTGGCTAGCAAGGGAGAAATGTTACGACGGTCAATAGGTTGTCCCGCTCTTGTTTTTATGTTCATGTAAAGTATCCAATATGCTGAGCACTAAAAATTTCCTGTGGTACTTTGCTTCCTGGAGGAAGCTAAAAATAGAATGGAGGGAATGAATGAAACATGACCTAGCATTTTCTCACCCCTTCCCCTCCTTTCTGAACAAACCTGAAATCTCTTTTCTGCTGCCCTAAGACAGAGAGATTCCTCATGTATGGTTTCTTGTCCACAGTTGGGGCTTTGTGGGATGGGGTGAAGGAGGGGCTTAAAATAGTGTGCTTCTGTAGCTTTTTCTCAGAGGCCATCTTGGGTATAAGTTTAGAGGCTTCTAGAGAGAACTCATTTGCATGAGGGAATTCTTTCCTGAGGACAGGACTTTGAATTATGATCTTTTACATCTGATCACCTTAAAAGGGCAGAGGCCTTCGAGCCAGTCTGTCTTCTGCTTTCAGGAGATGAGGAGAAATAAGTTGTGGACAGGTTCGAACCAGTGATGATAAGATGATCATTTGTCGATAGCGCTTTCAAAATAATATTCGGTTTTAAGAAAACATTTTAGAAAATATTTTAGATAAAAATGTTAGTGTATTTAAACATTTATTTCATCTCTATGCATAAGGCATGCTACAGATACAAATACAGTGGTACCTCGAGATACAAGTGCCCTAACATACGAGATTTTTGAGATACGAGCCGTCAAGTGAGCGATTTTTGCTTTGAAATACGAGCAACATTTGAGATAGGAATAATTGCGCAGATCAGCCGGCTGAACACGACCCACCAGTTTACCACGACTCGAGCGTCTCATAGTTTCCCACGCCTCAAGGTTATGGAACGAATTAAACTCGTATCTCGAGGTACCGCTGTAAGGAAGAACTATATATCAATTAGGATGTACCTTTTTCAAAGTAGGACTAAAACCAACTCCAACTGGCTTAAACAGCAAAGAGGCTAGATCAGTAGTATAAGTGTCTGAGGCCGAAGGTCGGGCAGGCTTCTGGTGATATTTGATCCAGAGGCCATGGTGTCACTAGGACTCTGAGTTTATTGGTGGTGAATCCCCTGACCGCCCTCTCTGGTGTGTTGGCATCATTCAGAGTCTGACTTCCCTCAGGATGGCAAATGGCTCCAGCCGTTCCAAGCCTTCTGTCCATACATTGCCTGTCCAGACAAGATGACTATGCCCTTGTTCCTTCATTAGAAAGGGCCCGGGGGTCATTCTGATCAGTCCACATGGCTGGCTTAGACTAGATCACTGCTAACCCCTGGAGGGGAGGAAAAAGCTGGCATTCCCAGAATCACACGGTCTCAACTTGTGATGGGAACTGTCAAAAGGCCTAAGTGGGTACTTCGGATGCATCCAGGTGTCTGTGAGCTTCATAAGCCAAGGAAAAAGGCTTCAAGTCCACTTCTTACCCATTTGGGCTTATTTCTGATGATTGTTGACACATCATTATCTTTTTAATTCTTCAAGATACCCAGAGAAGCCAACTCCTCCAACTTAACTCTAGAGTATATTATGGTATTTTCTAGCCAATTACTTTTTCTCATTCTCTCTCAAACTTGGTGCAGTTTAGTCCCACTTTTTCTTATTTAATAGTCTTTCTGGCTAGAAAGAACAGCTGGCCTAGCCAATCTGTATGATAACCCTAAATCTGTTTTCAGTGTTTTACTATCACTTTTATAGCTTTGCCTCTTCATATCACGGTAGGGTATATGCCTCTTGTTTTCTGTAGTTTCTTGCTTACTGGTTTGAAGCAAGTTTAGCTGGCTTATCTGAGGTTATTGTCTGAGTTACAGGAGAGAGGTATTATTAATGATTTCAGCTCTCAAGTTGCAAAAGTTGGCAAACTGCAGGCCCTGGGCCAAATCCAGCATTCAGCGTTTTCTAAATAAAGTTTTATTGAAACAAAACCATATTCATTCATTTATGTATTTGCTATGGTTGCTTTCCCTTCTATGATTGCAGAGGCGAGTCATTGTGGCAGATGCTGTTTGGCCTGAAAAATCTAAAATCCTATCTGGCCTTTTATAGAGAAAATTGGATTGAAGGAGCCACATTCCTCACCTTAAAAACTATGAGAGATTTTACAGCTAGATAGTACACTCTTCCAAAGCCTGTCTGGGTCTTTAAAAGTGATCAAAGATTGTGGGAGGTAGAAACAATCTGAAGCGATTCATGTAGTCCTAATCTTTCATCCCATAGTTGAGAAACATGATACATGACTTACACAAGGCTCCACAGATATTAGAGGTAGACCCGCATGCCCCTTCCTATGCCCAGGCTTCTGTATTGGAAGGGTACCTCACCATACCACTACCAAGAGAGGGGATGAGGTTTAAAATATTTTGAGGAGAGTATTGGGAGAAGCAATAAAGCTCTAATATGTACCAGTGTGGGAGAGTTATTTAACCTATCCGAACTCAATTTCTTCACCTATAGAATGAAATAGTTCATGCCTGCCAGAGTTATGCTATGAGAGAGACATCTAGCATAAATAAAGCATGTAGGAATAGCTCAATGAATCTTTGTTGCAGTCGTCATCGTCGTTGTCGTCATCATCATCATCATCACCATCATCATCATCATCAGGCTACTTTGCTTCTCTCTTGCTTGTCTTAGAGGAAAAGAGGTCACCCTACTCTCCATGGCTATCTGCTTCAATTGGAAAATGTCATTTTCTCTCACGGTCCCTCATAGGTCTTATTCTGTCAATTACCCCATCTTTACCATATCTTCTATTGCTTCCTTTCGACTGCTAGTCAAATTATCAGCAAAATTCTCAAATCTTAAATGTTATAATAAAGATATATCTTATCGCCTATTTTATCTTGATAGTAGTGCCTTCCCTTTATTGGCCCAGCTGTTCATGTCTCACTACCTTTACTCCTTTAAGTTTCATTCTAAAATTGAACTCTTTGAAAACTGATCTAGCTGAAGTCACAGGTCAACCTGTAGGAATATATATATGTGTGTGTGTGTGTGTGTGTGTGTGTGTGTGTGTGTGTGTACACACACACATACATACATACTTTGCCCTAATCCTATGTAGCATTAAAATTATGCCACCTTCCTTTTTGGAAGACACAGTTCCTTTGTTTTTGAACCATTATCCTCTTTTGCTTCTCTTCCCACCTCCTGATAAGTCTCTTTCTCAAATTATCCCTTCCGTGTTTGCCTTGTCTATAATATATTTCCTAGGCTCTGTGCTTAGCAGTTCTCCTTGGCAATCCTATACTTTGCCATAGATTCAGTGACTGCCTGTCTAGCTGATAAATGTCTCTATCTGAATGTAGCAGTAGAATTTATAGCCCCTACACTACTCCTCCATGTAATTCTTCCTCTTCTTCTTTATTCTTATAATGTCCTAATCCCTAACACATATTGAGCACCAGGGTCTGTGCCGAGAGCTTTTAAAGCAGAAAACCACTTTAGAAGATTAAGCAAAGTCCCTGCTTTATTCAGATTTCCTTAGTTTTTACCCTTTACTGTTTCAGGATTTCATCCCGGATACCATATTGCATTTATCAGTCATGTCTCCTTAGTCTTCCTTTGGCTGTGACGGTTTCTCAGATTTTCCTCATGTTTGACATCCTTAATTTTTGAGGAGCACCAGCCAGAAGTTTTGTAGAGTGTCTCTCAGTTAGGATTTGTATGATGTTTTCTTTATTATTAGACTGGGATTCTGTGTTCTGGGGGGAAAGAATGCAGAGGTCAAGTACCATTTTCATCACATTATAATCAAGGGCTCCTATATTCAGCATATCTTATTGTTGTTGATGTTTAACTTAGGTCACTTGTAGTTAATGTTTGAGGTAAGGTTTCTCCACTCTTTCCCCTTTTACATATGGTGCTTTTTGAAAGGACTACCCGTATGCAGTCCGCACTTACCAGTGGGGAGTTATACTCTCTCCTGGAGGGTGGAGTATCTATAGAAATTATTTGGAATTCTATTACACGGGAGATTTAGATATTACCTCCCATTTATCATTATCCCCCATTTACTTATTACTCCATCATTTCATTTTATCCATATGAAATTATGGTTTCTTATTTTATGCTTTGGTTATAACCTAGCTCTACTTTATTTTATTACTCAAGTTATTCCTGTTTTGGCCATTGAGAGTTCTTTCAGTGGCTCCTGTTTGCCTTTGACATACCCTTTGTGTGTGTGTGTGTGTGTGTGTGTGTGTGTGTGTGTGAATTGTTTTTGGAGTACCTTCTCATTTTTCTAGCACTACAAAATGCTCCAAGCTCATCTTATATATTTCCTACCCTAATCCTAGAACCAACCATTTCTCAGGGAGCCTGGTTCCTTTTATTGGAGCACTGGCGGCCCAGTGCATGAAATTCATGCATGGGTAGGATCCCTTGGCCTGGTCAGCGATCAGGGCCTATTAGGGCCTTCTGGCTGCCAGCTGGAGCCTTCCTTCCCTGGCTGCTGGCTGCTGGTCGGGGCCTGCTGGTGGTCAGCGCATGTCATAGCAAGTGATTGAACTCCCAGTTTCCCGGTCGGACTCCCAAGGGGACACTTTGCATATTAGCCTTTTATATATAGATGGTGTTAGAAACCTATATCTGGTTGCTGCATGGGATCTTTGTCACTGGGTATTATTTCTTTTAGACCTTCTAAACTGACAGAGCACGGACACATATGTGTGTATACTAACCTGTGTTTCTATAACTATCTACAACTCTTTCTATGTGTAACCATTTCTATCTATGTTAAGTTAAACATGAATTCATGCTGATGTCTCCAGCGCTAATCCATTACCACCTGCATCATTCTGGCCTTCTCCCCTTGCTTGCTAGTAACTTCTGGTTCCACAGGGAGGGACCTGGCTCCCACCATCTGCCATTCATTTTCTTAAATTGTTCACTGCCAGTATACATTTACAGTGCCATCAGAATTGCTGATCTGTACCCCTGCGGGAAAAATCTGTATCAACTAGAGTACGTACAGTGTTTATGTACAGTTCCTATTGCCTTTAGTCTTACGGACCCCAGTCATTCCCACAGTTATTTAGCTTACCACTGTTTTCCTCCGCCTGCAGTGAGACTGTTTCATACATTTGTGATACAGTTAGATTGTGTTGTTACTTTTAGCATCCCATCCCGGGATTTCACCACCTTCTAAATGATTTGTTAAAAATCTCTGTACATTAAGGTCCCATTCTGTGCTGCAAAGTTATATGGGTTTTGACAAATGCATAGTGACATGTATCCACTATTACATTATGGTACAGAATAGATTTATGACTGTAAAAACTCCCCTGTGCTTTACCTGCTCAACCCCTGGCAACCGTGATCTTTTTACTGTTGCTGTACTTTTGACTTTTCAAGAATGTCAGATAATTTGAATCATACAGTATGGAGGCTTTTGAGACTGCCTTTCCCTCCCCAGTTAGCAATAGGCATTTAAGATTCATCTATGTCTTTTCATGTCTTGATAGTTTATTTTTTATTACTGAATAATACATCACCGGATGTACCACGGTTTGTTTATTCCTTCACCTGTTGAAGGACAGCTTGATTGCTTCTAGTTTTTATCAATTCTGAATAAAGCTGCTGTGAGCATTTCTGTGCAGGTTTTTGTATGGACGTAATTTTTCAAATCAATTAGGCAAGTGCCTAAGAGCTCTATGGTAAGGCTCTGCTTCATTTTGTGAGAAACTGACAACCTGTCCTTCTCAGTGGCTGGATCATTTTGCATTCCCACCAGCCATGCCGGAGTTCCTGTAACTGTGCATCCTCACCAGCTATTGGTGTTGCCACTTTTATGGGTTTTAATGGGACTATCTCATTGCTGTTTTCATTTGCAGTTTCCTAAGGACATGCTATGTGAGCATGCTTTCATATGCTCACGTGCCATCAGTATAACTTCTTTGGCCAGGTGTCTGTTCCGATCCTTTGGCCACTTTTTAAATTGGGTTGTTTATTTATTTTCTTGGTGAATTTTCGGAGTTCTTTGTATGTTTTGGTTATGCGAACTTTTCTGGTTATGCATTTTACAAATATAATCTCCCAGCTTGTGGCTTTTCTTTTCGTTCTCTGAGAGTGTCATTTACAGATAAATTCTTAATTTTAATACAGTCCATCTTACCAATTTTTTTCTTTCATGGTTTGTGTTTCTATTTGTTCTTCAAGAAATTTCAGTTTTGCATGTGACATTTAGGGCTGGGATCCATTTTGACTTAATTTTCTGGAAGGTGTAAGGTTTGTGTCTAGTTTTTTTTCTTTTCTTTTCTTTTTTTATTGTACATGTGGATGCCCCATTGTTCGAGCACCATTTGTTGAAGAGACTGCCTTTCTCCACTGAATTGCTTTCACTTCTTTATGAAAGATCATTTGAGCATATTTGTGTAAGTCTATTTCTGGTCCTTCTATTCTGGTTCACTGACCTACGTGTCTGTACTTTTGCTAATAGCGCTGTCTTGATTAGAGCAGCTTTATAGCAAATCTTGCAATTGAGTAGTATGAGAGATTTACAGGCAGGATATCACTTTCAAAGACATTAAAAAATCTTTAGCAACATATAGCATGCACACAGAAAAATGCTCACATGATAATTTATAGTCTTAACATCTTATAAAATGCATACAGTCAGGTAAGCAGCACCCAAAATAACAAAGAACATCACTAGCATTTTTAGAGCTTCCTCGTTGTTCCCTCTAGTTACTAACCCTCTACACTGTAGAGTCTACAGCGTTATCCCTACTTTTTAACAACATAGATTAAATGAGCTTGTTTCTGTATATTATTTAAATGGAATCATACAATATGTACTATTTGGTGTCTAGTTTCTTTCTTCAACATTATGTTTGTGAGATCTGTCTGTCTTTGTGTGTGTGTAGTTGTTGGTAGCTTGAGTTTATAACTGGGTAGTTTTCTACTGTGTGAACATATCACTTATGTATTCATTTTTCTGGGGCTGGAAATTATATTCTTTTTTAGTTTTTTATTATTGCAAATAGGAACAATATGAAATTCACATACCTATCACTCAGAGCCCATATGTATACATTTCTGGTATACATAAACCTAAGAGTGAAATTCTTCGTTATAGGGTTTATATACATTTAACACTAATAGATATTGACAATCAATTTTTTAGAATGATTCAGTTTTGAAATATGTCAGTTTATATTCCACTACTAGTTTATTTATGCAGCATATATTCTAATTCTCAAAATAGTATCTATGACATTTTTTTTCCATTTTAAATTAGAATAAATCTGATAAACAAGATAAATGACTTGACCCAGGTCCTATACACTGAGTAGCCAGATTATTATGACCACCCCATTAGTACTGCATTGACACTTTCAAAAATACTGAATATTGAAAACTTCCTAAGCAAATACTCTCAAAGTTTTATTCTTATTATTATTTGCATAACTAATTCACTTCATTGTACTGATGGGATGGTCATAATATTCTGGCCGGTCATAATAACCTGCCACTCAGTGTATATTATTGCTTTACCCCCAAGGCAATCTGACCTCAGACCTTGTGTAGTTTAACGTGATCCTTTCCTCCTCTTCTAGGTTAAGGATGCTATCATATCCAGACAGTCTTCTACTTTGAAACTTCCAAAGTTTGTTTAGACAAAGCTTCATGTCAGCCCACTATATGTCCACATCTATTACTGCCAACAGATGGCGCTAACGGTAGATGTCACTTTGGGCTTTTGACAAGTGAAGTCAGGTAACTAGTCTTTGTTTCTTGGCCTGAGCTGGTCTGAGAGCTAGAAATCCTGAGGGCCATTCCTCTCTCTCTCCCACCTTTAGCTGATTGAACCCCACATCCCACCTATCATATTCAAATATAATTCCTGACTAGTCATCATCTTCCACTCTCTCCTTCCTCTATGTTTCCATTTCTCTTTCATCCTCTCTTACAGCATTCACCTCAAGTGGCGATTCCATACCTGCCTTGCCCTGCTATGCTCCGAACGCCTCAGGGCAGAGACTGAGTCATCCTCAGTCTGTGTCCTGGGGTCTCACATAGTGCCTGGCGCAGAGAAGGTGCTCATGTCTGAAGAGTGAATGTTCTTCAGACAGAAGCCATGCAGTTCAAAATGACCATTTTTTCCCCCCTGTGGTCATATAAGCTCAAAGGGCATTTGCCTTATCCCGTCTGTCTTGAATGGCCTGGTATCATGCTCTAACCTGTGGGAAAATGGATATTATTATCAGTGGTATGGCTGTTGTGCATGCTGTCTCTCTGCTGAAAGATAGGCGATGGCCCAAGCTCCAAGGTCATGTCTTTCTCTAGGGTGGTTGCCATAGATGGCAGACAGTTGGCATGACTACTCTGTCTATTGCCCCTGGTTTGAATTGGGTTCTTGGTAATGAAAGACTAGAATGGAGTCGGTCAGTTTGAGATTAAGCAGCAGAACCACCAAGAACAAATCTACTTGTTTCTTAATGAGGATGGATTCCTGGTCATTGAACCACTTGTTTGTGGGTATGGGGTTTGATTTTAATCAGACAGTTTCATACACTTGGAAGAGGACAGATAAAAACAGTAAGCACAATCCTATGTTAAAAATATTCTCTTCTCCTGACCTCTTCCTTCTCTCTCTTCATAGTTGCACCTTTTCCAGGTGAGTCTTGATATTCTCCGTCACTCCAGTAGTCACTGAGTTGGGTGAGGAGCCAGACCACGTGGATGCAGCTCTTGGCTCTGTCAGTTCCTCTGTCTGATCTTGGATAAATTATGTAACTTCTCTGAGCCTCAGATTTCTCATCTGTAATGGAGGTTTGAAAATAATACCTTGGTCACTGATGATTCAGTGAGTTAACATATATAAAATCCTTAAGACAGGCCAGCCCATATTAAGTACACTGGGTAAATATTGACTCTTTCTTATTTCATATTTTATTTCAGGCATGGCTGCCTTGTGATGCTATCTTGAGCATCAAAAGCATCTCATTTATTGTTATGTTTCATGTTGTAGTGGCTTTTATTACCAGGGTGAAAAATGGCCAAATGTAAATGAACTTATATCTGAAATATTTCCTCACTGGTTTTACTGAATGTTTTCTGTGCTCTTTCTATAATAGACTCCTATGTTCTCTACACATGTCGTAATAATTCCTTATGTGTATATTGGGTCTTAAAGTTTGCAAGCAGCTTGCACTTACAAAATCTCTACTGAATCAGAAATCTTTGCAAGATGGACAGGGCCTGTTTTATATTCATTCCTATATAACTAAGAGATGAAACAGCCATGTCTTACTGTGATTAAGGGGATTTGACAAGATCTCCATTTAATAAACGACGGAATTGGAACAGAGGTTCACATTCACTGACAAGTTCCACAAGTTTGTGGACATTTCTGCAAGCTGCCATCAAATGCACATGTGTCCGTTAACAAAATCCATGTTCCTATAGTAGCTTCACCTAACCACAAAAGTTAAGTATTCAAAATCCTCATGGTAGGAGAAGTCACATCTCAGGACCTCGTATTTGAAAGAAGGGTCCTAAAGCAGTCTATGAAAAGTTTAAAATTTTTATGTTCCATAAAATAAACCAGCACAAGAAATAAGAACAATATTAGTGAGAGTTTACACATTTTTAGCAGGTAGTTCCAGGGCCTCCCTTCCCAGTAGGTGCAGCAAGGAGCTTGTATGTTTTTTGTTCAATTGTTTATTTTGGCAGATACGGTACGTACCATAAGGTGGTGTGTTTTTTTTCCCAGATCTACTTCACCATCCAGATGCTCAATGCCTTTTTGGCCTCATGGCTCAGAATTATAGATTTCTTCCTGAGGCCCACATCTGTCGCGCCCTCTTCGATGCCTCTGAGCTTTCTCGGTGGACTCTGACAGCCAGAACGCCATAGAAGCTCCACTGCCCTCCCCTTCCTTCGTGTACCTCATCCACGGTTTCCTGTAAGACCCCTTTCGCTTGCGATTTCCTTTACTTCCTGTTTGCATTCTCAAATCCCAGTACATCTTCATTCTTTTACCTATGAAAGACTGACTGCGTATTCTAGAACTAAAACCTTCACTGTTTCTGAGCAAAAGTATGAGCGCCATGACTTTGCCTAAGACTTCATCCAACCCAGCTACACAAACGTGCATCCAGTTCCTCCATAGGCAAGTGTAGGTCCTCAGGACAATTCCCTGTGAGGGCCTGCAGCTTCATGATTCATCCAGATTCATTCTGATTCAGCTTCCTCCTCGTGGGAAGCCTGTGGAATGAATGAAGTATAGCGATTGTTTAGTGTCCTTAGAGAACCCTAAAGTTTTCTGTGTGTTTGCAACCTCTCTGCTCCCACATCTCTATGGAAAAGTCTCTTGACAGAGTTGACAGAGTTGTGTTTTTATTTTTGAAAATGCTTACTAGCTCTTTAGATCGGTCTTTGTGAGAATGTTAGAGAGCCCTGGCTGATGTTGCTCAGTGGTTGTGGTTTGCCCACCTTGAGCCCTGTAAAGGGCACCTACAGTGGTACCTCGAGACACGAGTTTAATTCGTTCCGTAACCTTGAGGCATGGGAAACTATGAGACGCTCGAGTCGCGGTAAACTGGTGGGTCGTGTGCAGCCGGCCGATCCGAGCGATTACTCCTATCTCAAATGTTGCTCGTATTTCAAAGCAAAAATCGCTCGCTTGAGGGCTTGTATCTCAAAAATCTCATATGCTAGGGCACTCGTATCTTGAGGTACCACTGTAATTGGATTGTAGGTTCTCCCCACCTTGGTCAGGGTATACATGAGAGGCAGCAAATCAATGTGCATCTCTCACATCAATATTTCTCTCTCTCTCTTTCTCCCCCCTCCCTCCTTCCCACTCTTTCTAAAAATCAATGGAAAAAATATGATCTAGTGAGAATTAACAAAAACAAACAAAAAGAGCATTAGAGAGAATCTGTCCCACAATGGTCAATGGGTTAAAGCAAATTTGTCATTGATTTAGTTCTGACGTCAGTTCTGACAAGGAAACATGGAGACAGAATCAGAACCTCTTCCTCCCTCTTCTGAAATAGAGCTGCAGGTGCTAGGGTATGCAGCTCAGATGCCCCCTTCAGGTCATTTCTCCCTAAGGGTCATTGAGTGTGGGCAGCTGGCACTTCCAGATCTCTTTTTCTCCCAGTTGCTCACGGCCTGACCCAAGATTGTGATCCCTCTCAGGAGGGCAGGAGCAGACAGCATCCAATCACCTGTCTTCTAGAGCACAGACATCCAATCACATGTCTTCTAGAGCACAGCCATCCAATCACATGTCTTCTAGAGCACAGCCATCCAATCACATGTCTTCTAGAGCACAGCCATCCAATCACATACCTGCCCCTTTGCCTCAATTCAGAACAAACTCTGAAAGGCCATCCAAGCACCAGAACTCCCTAAGGGATCAAGAGACATCTGCAGGGCGTGCATCACAAGCCGGTTCCTCCCTCTGCCTAATCCCGCTTCCTTCCCTGTCCTCCCAGTTTGATCCCTCTTGCGCACAAATCTGGTTCTCAGAGCTTGTTTCCCAAGGAACCCAACCTCAGACAAATCATCTGGTTGTCAGTGCAGTGGGTTGGCTGCAAATTGAGGACAAAACCCCTCAGCATCCAGCCCCTATTGCTAAGCAAACCATACTGGGCCAGAGCTGTTCTGATTCTTTTTTTTATTTAAATTCTTTATTGTTTAAGTATGACATATGTCTCCTTTTTTCCCCATTGACCTCTCCCAGGCCACTCCCACCCCTGCAGCACATGCCCTGTGTCCATTGGTTATGCTTATATGCATGCATACAAGTCCTTTGGTTGATCTCTTAATTCCTCCCCACTACCCACCCTGATCTACTCTCCCCTGCCTTTCCTCTGAGATTTGATAGTCTGTGTAATGTGTTCTGATTCTTTTTGTTTTATTTTATTGATTTTTTTTACAGAGAGGAAGGGAGAGGGATAGAGAGTTAGAAACATCGATGAGAGAGAAACATCAATCAGTTGCCTCCTGCACACCTCCTACTGGGGATGTGCCCGCAACCAAGGTACATGCCCTTAACCGGAATCAAACCTGGGACCCTTGAGTCCACAGGCTGACGCATTATCCACTGAGCCAAACTGGTTAGGGCTGTTCTGATTCTTAAAATCCCACATGAGTGAGCTAAAGCTGTGTTCCTGATATATAGATGGTGCTTGGTGTGGAACTCCATATGGAATCCTGGGAGTAGAACTTCATATGGAATTCTGGGAGTAGAACTCTATATGGAATCCTGGGAGTAGAACTTCATATGGAATTCTGGGAGTAGAACTTCATATGGAATTCTGGGAGTAGAACTCCATATGGAATCCTGGGAGTAGAACTTCATATGGAATTCTGGGAATAGAATTTCATATGGAATTCTGGGAGTAGAACTCCATATGGAATCCTGGGAGTAGAACTCCATATGGAATCCTGGGAGTAGAACTCCATATGGAATCCTGGTAGTGGAACTCCATATGGAATCCTGGTAGTGGAACTCCATAAGGAATCCTGGGAGTGGAAACTCCATAAGGAATCCTGGGAGTGGAACTCAATAGGAATTCTGGGAGTTTGCAACCTTTGACTGATATCCGTAGTGAATATTTCTTCTTGTTATGTTCCAAGAAAGAAAATAATGGTTTGGCTTACAGAGAACCTAAGTTGTCCTCAGTGTTGAGGTTGGGTACACAGTTGAGAACAAAAAGGATACAGCCCGGTCCTCATGGTGGGAGGAGAGGCAAGTTAAAGTGTCAATACTGGAATCCAGGATTGGATTGGCAAGTGAACCGTGGAAAAAGGTGGTGTGGCATCTTGCGGAGAGGGTGGGTTTTATGGAGAGGCTTGTGATGAGCCTGGTGGGTGTGAGTGAGACGTTTCCATGGTCCTGGCTGTAGCATGGGATATGGGGGTAGGAGGGTGGGAGGGATGAAATGAGGGTAGGGGTAGTAGGTCAGATCCTGCAGGGCTCCATAAAGCAGGTTGGAGAGTTTGAGCTGCGTCTTCAGACCATGGAGAGACATCGGTGGATTTTAGGAAGAGAGTCCTTTTGACCATATTTGCGTACTTTGTGAGTTTAATATGTGTGGATTGAATTATGATCATTTATAATATAGATTAGTATAGTCATGTTGACTGGAAAAAAACACTGAGTAATCAGAATGAGGGATTAGTCTCTTCAGTGTGTTTTGGTTATAAGAAGCTGTTTTTAAGGACATGCGTGGATATCAAGAATTCCAAGGACAGGAAATGGAGACTGACAGATGAAGGTGGAAGTGTGTAAGCTAGGAACAGACTCGTGTGTGTGTGTGTGTGTGTGTGTGTGTGTAAAAGAGAGGGGGGGCTAGGGAAGGAGGGGGGGCTAGGGAGGGAGGGAGGGCGCTGCTCTCTCTCAAAGTCTTTTCTTTTCAATGTATCTTTGTCTCTCTCTGTTCTTTTTAGCTCTGTATCTGTGTTTCTTTCATCTCTTTCTCACTGGATCTCTCGAGATTTCTCTGGGCAAGGCAGGCACCCGAAAACATGTCTATTAAAAAGATTGCCATGAAGACAAGTTCCCAAACTCCCTCTCAGCCACAGCACATCCCAGCTGTGTTACCAGAAGTGCCAGTGATGACACAGTTGAGTGGTGGCGAACGCACTCTTTACGGGAAAAGAGTTTTCTGTGGTAGACTGTCCCAGGATAGAATGGAAAGCCTACATGTTTTCCTTTCTGTTACTCTGTTCGTATCTTAGCTCCCTTAATTAAAAAGTAATTATATTTTCCCCCGAGTAAATATTTGATCTAAACCCAGCCAATGTGCTGACATCGATATTGCACAGGAAGGTTTCCCCAAATTCAATCTGCTCTGGATGCCCGGACCGAACCCCCCAATGAGTCACAATTTCTCTGCAGGAAAAATCATTCCGGTCGCTAAATTGTGGGGGAGGAACTGATGGCGAATATTGATCTGTGAAGAATAAATGAGAGAAAATGACCAGAACAAATAAACTTTTGTGAACCACATTATAAAAATCATCTGTCCCTATCAAAACTCCCACTCTGGCCAGCTGTTCTTTATTGTGAGAAAACAAAGAATATTGATTGATATACTTTTTAAGGTTTGGGGTTTTAAAAAAATATTTTTATTGATTTTAAGAGAGAGAGAGAGAAAGGGAATGGAGAGAGAGAAACAACAATGCTAGAGTAAAGCATTAAGTGGCTGTCTCCTGCACACCCCCTACTGGGGATTGAGCCTCAACCTGGGTATTTGTCCTGACTGGGAATTGAACCAGCAACCTTTTGGTATATAGAGTGATAACAGTCCGGGCTGTTTTTGTTGTTGTTGTTGTTTTTTAAATTTTAGTCCTCACAAGAGAGGAGAGAGAGAGAGAGAGAGAGAGAGAGAGAGAGAGAGAGAGAGAGAGATATGTTGTCTCTATATGTGCCCTAAATAGGCCCAAACCCACAACCCAGCTATGTGCCCTGACTAGGAATCAAACCAGCAACCTTTCTGTGCAAGAAGGAGGATGTTCAACCAACTGAGGGACTGCGGCCTGGCTGGGTGTGTTTATAGATGAGGGTATTATAGGAGCTGCTGCTGCTTTTTTGATCTTCGTTTTCTATCTTTTTCCTCATCTCCATTCTGTGTGAGGTGAGATGTTGCTTCACTCCGGCAGTTTGGATTGCCTAATTGCTGTTGCCAAGAAGCAGGTCTCTCTTGGTTACTCAGTGACTCTCCTGCACTCAGAAGTGTGTCTAGTTCTTCTAATGCAGTGGTTCTCAACCTTCCTTATGCCACGACCCTTTAATACAGTTCCTCATGTGGTGGTGACCCCCAACCATAAAATGATTTTCGTTGCCACTTCATAACTGTAATTTTGCTACTGTTATGAATCGTAATGTAAATACCTGTGTTTTCTGATGGTCTTAGGTTCTATAGGTTGAGAACCACTAGCAGGATCACCTAAGACCATCAGAAAACACAGATATTTACATTATGATTTATTAACAGTAGCAAAATTACAGTTATGAAGTAGCAACGAAAATAATTTTATGCTTGGGGGTCACCACGACATGAGGAACTGTATTAAAGGGTCGTGGCATTAGGAAGGTTGAGAATCACTGCTCTAGTGATTACCTTCATGGCACGCAAGCAAGCACATCTGATGCTGAGAGCAGAACAGTAGTTAAAAACACAGAGTGAAACCTTAGCCAGAATGTTCAGGGCCTGGAGTTACTTGAACAGACTGCCTCTTGATTAAACCGGAATAATATGCAGTGCGCTATTTAATACTCATTAAGTGAAGTTTACTTACACACTTTTTAATAAAATGAACACCTTCTGGGATAATGAAGTCATTGGAAAGAGGGGGAGGGGGAGAAAAAGAGTTGGGGGAGTTGGCAGGCCGTAGTGTCAGGTCTACTGTGACTAGTGTGATGTGGCCAAGTCCCTGACTCCCGTGGATGCCCTCTGTGGTCCCAGTGTCCTCACCACAAATCTGATGTTATATCTAGATCAGTGGTTCTCAACCTTCCTAATGCTGCAACCCTTTAATACAGTTCTTCATGTTGTGGTGACCCCCAACCATAAAATTATTTTCGTTGCTACCTCATAACTGTAATTTTGCAACTGTTATGAATCGTATCTGTGTTTTCCAATGGTCTTAGGCGACCCCTGTGAAAGTGTTGTTCGACCCCCCAAAGGGGTCGCGACCCACAGGTTGAGAACCACTGATCTAGATGGATGCATTTGGAGACCTGATCTGAGAATATTGTTCTCTCTCTCAAGTCGTTCAGTTGACCTTCCTAAACTAGAGAAAATGGGAAAAACTATGTCCATGAAATTGGTGGTTCTTATTTCTTGAGTAGGGTTAATTGATTTTTTTTTTGTTATTTCAGCTACAGAGGAGTGCTACTTAATCTGTTCTTCCTTTTCTTTTTTTCCACCCAAATGGGATGTCTGTGTGAGGGGGTGTGGGTGTGTTTTGGCGGAAGGATGGGTTTGAAGGAGCTAAGAATGATCAGTTATAACAGCAGGAGATAGTGGTCAGGTAAGGATCAACATAGCAATTTTCCCCTCCCTTTGCACACTGCATTTTACACCAGCTTTTACAAAACAACTGCTGCCTTCCAGAATTCCTCTACCTCCCCATTCGTACTTTCTAGACCTGCCTGGAATGAGTTATTTACAAACTTGTTGAGGTTCTTATAGGCTTCTGGTACTCATGGTTTCACTCTGTAGCCAGCAGGAACTCCCTCAAGACTGGTGGAATGGAATTGAATTCTTCAA
The DNA here is from genome assembly GCA_004026805.1 of Lasiurus borealis. Classification (NCBI taxonomy): domain Eukaryota; kingdom Metazoa; phylum Chordata; class Mammalia; order Chiroptera; family Vespertilionidae; genus Lasiurus; species Lasiurus borealis. The sequence continues at coordinate 69,403 of PVJN01002869.1, read as the reverse complement.
ATGTTAGCTCTTAGATGCAGCCACTCTTTAGGATGCCTAAGTGTCAGTGTCCTTAGGATGAGGAAGCCTTAAGTCAGCAAATGAAATGACTGCAGGACAGCAGCTATACTGTGGTTTGTACTGAAAGACCTGCTGACTTAGTTGTTCTTCTGGGGCTTCCAAGTGGCACTGCATTTACCCCTTTTGCTAAATTTGTAAGGAGCACACATTAATACCTTTTTTTCAGGTTAATTGAAAGATAATTGGCCTACATCACTATATAAGTGCAAGGCACACAGCATGATGGTTTGATTTACATACATTGTAGATGATTACCACAGTAGGTCCAGCTAATGTCCATCTTCTCTAAAAAGAAAGAAGGAAACAATAAAGACAAGGAATTTTTTCTCTGTGATGACAACTCTTAGGATTTATTATTCTCTTAACAGCTGTTTATTATACACTAGTGGTATACCTCTAGTCATTATGCTGTATGTGACATTGCTAGTACTTACTGGTCTTATAAATGGACATTTGTACCTTTTGGCTACCTTCCTCCAATTCCCCCTTTCCCAGCCTCCACTTCTGGTGATACAAATATGATTTCATTTTCTATGAGTTTTTGTTGTTGTTTTTAAAAGAGTTTAACATGTAAGTGAGATCATTCAGTGTTTGTGTGTCTCTGTCTGACTTATTTCACTTAGTATAATTAACGCTTTTATGGTTTGTCCATGTTGTCACAAATGGTAGGATTTCTTCGTTTTTTTCAATATATTTTTATTGATTTCAGAGAGGAAGGAAGAGGGAAAGAGAGGATAGAAACATCAATGATGAGAGAGAATCATGGATCGCTGCCTCCTGTATGCCCCACACGGGGATTGAACTTGCAACCTGGGCATGTGCCCTGACCGAGAATTGAACTATGACCTCCTACTTCATAGGTCTACACTCAACCATTGAGCCACACCAGGCTAGCTCCTGGTATTTTCTTAGGGCTGAGTAATATTCTATTGTGTGTGTGTGTATGTGTGTGTTTATCACAACTTCTTTATTCATTCATCAATGGACACTTAGGCTGTATCCATGTCTATTGTAAATAATGCTGATATGAACATGAGGCCACACATGTCATTTTGAGTTAGTGTTTTTTGTTATCTTTGGATATTTTCCCAGAAGTGGAATTGCTGGATTGTCTGACAGTTCTACTTTTAATTTTTTTGAGGATCGTTCATACTATTTCCCACAATTTACAAGTATAGCAACAGTGTAAAAGGGTTTCCTTTTCTCCATATCCACACTAGCATTTGTTATCTCTTGTCTTTTTTATGATGGTCATTCTAGCAGACAGGAAATGATATCTCATTATGGTTTAATTGGTATTTTCCTAATTGCTAGAGATGTTGAGCATCTTTTCATATACTTATTGGCCTTTCATATACTAGTTTCTTCTTTGGAGAAATGTATATTCAGATCCTTTGCTCATTTTTAACTGTGTTATTTGTTTGTTTATTTATTTATGTATTTATTTATTTATTGCTATTGAGTTGTATGAGTACTTTATATGTTTTGAATAGTAACCCCTTATATGGCTAACAAATACTTTTTCCCTTTTTCAGTTAGTTGTCCTTTCACTTTGTGGATTGTTTCGCTGTGTTCAGCTTTTAGTTTGATGTTGTCTCACTTGTTTTTTATTTCGTTGCTTGTGCTTCAGCTGTCATATCTGAAAAGTCATTGCCAAGACCCATGTCAAGGAGCTTTTCTCCTCTGTTTTCTTAGAGGAATTTAATGTCTTATATTAAAATTTTTCATCCACTTCTCATTAATTCTTGAGCGGTGGAAGGAATGGGTCCAGTTTCATTCTTTTACATCTGAATGTTCAATGATCCCAGCACAGTTTGTTAAAGAACTATAATTTCTTCATTGAATATTCTGGGCTCCTTTATCCAATATTAGTTAACTGTATATGCTTAAGTTCACATCTGGGCTCTCAATTCTGTAGCATTAGTTTATCTGTTTTATGTCAGTATCATATAGTTTTATAGTATAGTGTCAAATCAGGAAGTATGATATTTCCTGGTTTGTTCTTCTTTCTCAAGATTTCTTTGGTTATTTGAGGACTTTTTTCTTTGAGTGTTTTTTCTACTTTTTGTAGAAAGTGCCGAAGAAATCTCAATAAGGATTGCATTGAATTTATAGATGGCATTTGGTAGTATTGACATTTTAACAATATCATTCTTCCAATCCACGCACACAGGGTACCTTTCCATTTATTTGTGTCTTCTTCAATTTCTTTCATCAGTGTCTTATAGTTTTCAGAATAGAGATTATTCACCTCCTCACTTAAATTTATTCCTAAGTATTTTATTATTTCGATGCTATTGTAAATGGATTCAGTTTCTTTATTTCTTTTTCAGAAATATTGTTGTTAGTTTTATAGAAACTTGACTGATTTTTGTATGCTAATTTTGTATCCTGCAACTAATAAGTTTATTGATTACCTCTAACATCCTTTGGTTGAGGCTTTAACATTTTCTAGATATAAAACCACTTAATCTGTAAATAGAGACAATTTTGCTTTATTCTTTCCAATTCTGATACCTTATATTTCCTTTTCTTGCCCAATTGCTCTAGCAAGGACTTCCAGTTCTATGTTGAATAGTATTATACCACTTAGTCCTTAACAGTATTTCACAGATTAATGGTTTTCATTTCTACCGTCACCATCCTGTTATAAGTCTCCTAGTGGAGTACAGTGGTACCTCGAGATATGAGTGCCCTAACATACGAGATTTTGAGATACGAGCCCTCGAGTGAGCGATTTTTGCTTTGAAATACGAGCAACATTTGAGATAGGAATAATCATGCGGATGGGCTGGTACACACGACCCACCAGTTTACCGTGACTCGAGCGTCTCATAGTTTCCCACGCCTCAAGGTTACAGGACGAATTAAACTCGTATCTCGAGGTACCACTGTAGTTTGCAGAATTTGATGTGGATCAGCATCACTTGGGCGACTTGTTAAACCACAAATAACAGCACCAGAGCAGTGTTCCTGATTCACCAGGTCTGGCATGGAGCCCCCAAGAATCTGCTTTATCTAAGTTTCTAGGTGATGCAGATGATGCTGTTGTTCCAACCTCACACTGAGAATCTGTTCCCTAAATAGTCCTTTACCTCCTTTCTGAGTCTCCAGATTTATTATCCAATCAGAAGCTGGAGTGATCTTTTAAAAACTAAGTCACATGACATCACTCCCCGTTTATGACCTCCCAGATGGGAGGGCCCTGTATATTCTGGCTTATGAGTCCACAAGGTGTGACAAGCTTTGTTCTCTGACTTTGCCCTGCCCCCCTCCACATCTCCCTCACCATTCTGTCATCTCACCTGCCTCCATTCAGGACACAGCCATGCCTCTTGCTCTTTGCTCTCTGTGGGAAGCCATCTTCTCTCCTCTTTGTTCACCTGTTAGCAACACTATCACTTCCTCAGAGAAGCCATGCCTAAACACATAAAGGACATGTTTCTACTTATTCTATTTCAGAGAGCTTTTCTCTGTATAATCTTTATAGTACTTTATGACATTTCTTTGTGTTTTTACTTTATTTTTTTAAATTTCTTTATTGATTCAGGTATTACATATGTGTCCTTATTCCCCCATTACCTCCCACCTCCCACTCATGCCTCCAACCCCCTGTTATCTGTGTCCATTGATTAGGCTTATATGTATGCATATAAGTCCTTTAGTTGATCTCTCCCCTTTACCCCCATCATCTCCTACCTTCCCTGAGGTTTGATGTTCTGATTGATGTTTCTCTGTGTTTTTCCTTTATGAATAACAGTATTTCTTCTTGGATTGCGAACTCCATGAAAGGGCTATATATGCTAGGTCACTGCTGAATATTCGGTAGATAGCAGTGCCTGGTATATGGTAGTCACTCAGTAAACATTTGTTCAGTGATTGGCTGAATGTATAGATGATGAATGGATGGATGGATAAAGCTCTGGAATGCTTGAGATTGTAGGATAAACTTAGGAGAGCAGCAATAAGTAAACCTGCGCAATAGCATCTGTCTATAGCCAGGTGCCACCCACTCCACTTGCTCAGATAAGTTCAAAACATGTGTCTCTTTTAAAACTCCTTTCTCAGGCAATCTGATTCTGAAAATAACAGAACCATGTCTGTGACTCAGAGAACTGATCTGTATGTCTTTGTATTGTAGCACCATTTCCCCCCAATAAAGCTTAATGCTTGAGAAACATGTTTTTGGCTCAAAATAACAGGATTCTTTCAGAGATAGTTTTGTGGAATTTTAAATGCCTTCATTTTTTTGGGTGACCCTTTGTCCTTTAGCATGGCCCATGAAATGTTCTTCCTTCTTGCACTCCATACCTTGTTTGTATCTCTTCCGGCCTGTGTTCCCTTCCCAGATGCCATTCTTGGAGATAATGCCCAGAGCGTTTTTCAGAGTTCACGAGCAGGTAGGTTCCTGCTTACATGACAAGCAGAGTCTGAACCCAAGGCTTTTAACTCTTCTACTTCAGCACAGCATGGACCTCCATGCCTACACGGTGGGTCCTGATTCTCCTTTTTTGTCGTGTGGACTTGAGGATTTAGGGTGGAGCAAACAATCATGCAGGGCCACACTTGTCTAAGTCACGTACTTCACAGACTCAGGCGAAGTAGCCAGGAGGTTTTAGATGGAAATTCCTGGTGCTCATCACTCATGTCCATGCAGAAAGGTGATTCTGCGGTGATATTTTTACCCCTAGGATTTCGAGGTTTTTTGTGTTTTTTTTTTTTCCAAACAAGTGGTTTCAGGGAAACATGTTGCCAGGAGGAAATCACAGCCTGAACTTGGCATTGATGCAACTCACCCAGGTGCAAAGGCAGTGTCAGGTACTCCCAGCAGGAAAGACTGAGGTGGGGGCCAGAGAGAGATCCCATATTCCCCGAGTTAGACGATACCCGTGTTAAGGTAGGTGGTACTTCTTCTTGTATTTTTCCTGGTATCAGAGCATGTTTCTTCCTGGTAGAGAACCACTCCTCCCCACTGTCATTCCTCGTGGTTTAGATGCTGTTGTTGGAAGACCGTTCTCTATGGGTCTCCTGCATTTCTGTAATCCCGACTCAGCTTGGAAGATGGAGATTGGCTCTCCCTCGGGCAGTGGGTAGGTTTGCTTCCTAACTAAAATGTAAAGGTACCCTCTCTCCCTGGCAGGGAGGATGAGCCACATTGGCTAGCAGAACCCGGTCAGGAATCAAGGCCAATGCAGAGTACCCCAAGAGGCAAGGTGGGCGCAGGTGGAAAAGACCAGCACAGCGCGTGTGGGAACGTAGGATGTGTGGATGTGGGAATGCTTACGGCTCCTGACGCTGCACAAACTCATGCTATAAAGTTGGGATTTGGAATTCTAGAGGCGTAGGAACCTAAGTCCATCACTCCAAGCTGCTCTCTGGTGCTGTAAAGAAATGATGGCCATGGTGAAGTTAGGCTGTCCACAGAGTATTGTTTGTGTTCCGTGGGAAAGTGCTGAGGGACTTGGGGTGACACAGTGAACCCTGTGAGCAGAGAAGGCTGGCAGGCTCTCTCAGGACCAGGTTTGTCTTTAAAGGGGAGGATTACCTTTGCCTTTCATTTATTTTTTATTCTCTGTGCGTATACTTATGCATGTGTAATCCTGTGCATGCCTTTGTACAAATGTATGCATGTATGCATTTATGTGCACTTGTATATGTGTATGCCTGTAGCATATATGTATGCCTATATATGTATGTGTACTTAGGCATTTATCTTTCTGTTGGGGGGTGCAGAATTTTAATCATTGTCCCAGTTCTTTATTACTAATTTTACATAGTCAACAGTGAGTTTAGTACCAAATGTCCTTTTCTCTTTCCTATAATGGTTTCAAGTAGTGGTTAGAGAAGAGGTATAAAAAGGAAGTAGATAAAGCTTGTCAGGCAAAGTTGTAGCAGAGGATGCTGATGAATGGAGAGATTCAGAGGCAAAGCAAACAAACATACAAAAACAAAAAAACAGCCCTAGTGGGTTTGGTTCAGTGGAGAGAACATCAGCCTGCAGACTGAAGGGTTGCAGGTTCGATTCCGGCCAAGGGCACATGCTCAGGTTGCAGGCTTGATCCCCAGTGGGGGTTCATGCAGGGGGAAGCCAATCAATGATTCTATCTCATCATTGATGTTTCTATCTCTCTTTCCCTCTCTCTTCCTCTCTAAAATCAATAAAAGAAATATAAAAACATAAAACAAAATGAGTAAAGAACCAATTTAAATATTAAATGTTTTATAAAATGGATCTATTGGAAGCTGCCTTCAGTTCATTCTGCAGACTTTTACCTGACTTCTCATCTTACAAATGATGGGTCAGTCATCTAAACAGTACATCAGACCTGTCCAGGTGTCCTTCCCCAGCCTCTAATTTCCTGCCTCTGCACTCACATGCATGCTGTGCCTGATACTCTTCCCCGCAACCTGCTGTGTCTTACCTCTCCATGGCCAGACCTACCCAGAGCCTGGATCCAAATGACCATGGAATTCACAAGATCCCAGTATCCCTCCAATAGATGCCATGCCTTACTTTTCCTTTGGCACACAAATGTATGCGCATGTACACACACACACACACACACACACACACACACACACACCTTTCTATCTCTGTCTCTCTAAGTTAATCTTTTTAAAAAAAATGTTATTGATTTTTTACAGAGAGGAAGGGAGAGGGAGAGAGAGTTAGAAACATTGAGAGCGAAACATCGATCATCTGCCTCCTGCACGCCCCCTACTGGGGATGTGCCCACAACCAAGGTACATGCCCTTGACCGGAATCGAACCTGGGACCTTTCAATCCACAGGCCAATGCTCTATCCACTGAGCCAAACCAGTTTCGGCATAATATATATATTTTTTAAATAAGTCTTCACCTGAGGATATTTTTTCATTGATTTTAAGAGAGAGTGGAAAAGAGAGGGACAGACTGAAATATTGATATGAGAGAAACACATTCATTGGTTGCCTTCTGCACATGCCCTGACCAAGGCCTGGGCTGGGAAGGAGCCTGCAACTAAGGTACGAGGTACCTGCCCTTGACCTGAATTGAACCTGAGGCCCTTTGGTTCGTAAGCCGACACTCTATCCACTGAGCCAAACCAGCTAGGGCCTAAGCTAATCTTAAGATTAGTTTCTTGGGACTGGTCCTGGGACATGTCACCAGTGAGATGAAGATGTATGAGGAGTGCACAAAAGTTGGAGTGTCCCCCCCCGCCTCTTTTTTTTTTAAGAGAAATTTTCACTTGAGAGTAAAATTTTAATTGGATGTCAAAACTTCCAGATAAGCTTTTGTTCACCATTTGTCAAGAATTTATACGGGAAGCAAAAAAAAAAAAAAATCAATATTCTACAGTACTTCTTTCATCCCAAGCAGGTTGAAAGACTTTAGCTGCAAAGTGAAGAGATCAGAGGAGAAATAGATTTATTAAAAAAAACACACACTCCCATCTTAACAATGTCATTTAGAAGAACAGACTCTTTCTGAAGCAATTTCTGATCTCCTTTGCAAAGGCGATCACTTTAATGGGTGACCACGAAGATGAGAAGCAAGAAGAAGAAAGTACAAAGAGAAAAATGCAGAGTTCAATTTTCTGTTCTCTGCAGTTTGGGGAAAAGAGATCCCAGCTGTAAATGTAGACAATTTGCAAACATTTAAGCCAGACTTTCTGCCAACTTTAAATGATTTTGCCAATCAAGACAAACAGAATAACTTTTTATTACAACTCCAAGCAGCTGGGAGGTAGCAAATAGGGTTGAATTTCCCAGCGCTCCATTTAAGGGCACACACCTAGGCACACACCAGATTTCTCTGTAGCTTCATCCTTTTCACCAGAGCTGCTTGATGAATATGTTTAAGAATTTCCTGTTGTGAGAGAAATCAAGATGGTGGCATAGGTAAACACCTAAACTGCTGCCTCGCACAACAGTTTCAAAACTACAACTTAAAGACAAAACAAACATCATCCAGAACCACAGAAGGCTGGCTGAGTGGAAATTCTACAACTAGAAGGAAAGAGAAAAGCACACTGAGACTCAGAGGAACTGTGGAAGGCAGAGTTACTGAGGCAAGTGCATGGAGAGGGCTGGCAACTGAGAAGCAGCTGGCTTTCTCAATCAAAAGGGAGACAAAAGCTCCCGAATGCTCTGAACTCCAGTTCTGGGTGAGACTCTGGGGACCCAGACTCATTTAGAGAGAAACTGGACTATCTGGCAACAGGTGGCACCCGAGGGCAACTTTCTCTCAGAGGAGCTTGCAGCAATTACCACTGGACACTGAGACTCAGGAGCCCTCTTAGGGCAGGGCTGACAGCCAGGTAATGCTGTCTGCTCCACCCCGAGACTCCACCCCATCCAAGTTGAGCACAGAGGCTTTTGCAAGTCTTGTCTCATAAGGATGTCTCCAGTACAGAAGTTCTCCCAGCATAGACACAGCTGATACTCACAGCCAGTTGGCCTGTAGGTCAATTCCTCACAGTGATAACAACAACAATCAAGGCTTAACTACAGCAAGACTGTGCGCACAGCCCACAAAAGGGTGCACCAAGCGTGTCCACCTCAGGTGATTGGGAAGGCTGAGCCACTGGGCCCTATAGGACACCTAGCACACAAAGCCACTCTATCAACTCAGGGAAGCAGCCAAAATGCAGAGACAAAGAAACAGGTCACAAAAGAAAGAAATGAAGGAAAACAAATGACTGGATATAGAGTTCAAAACCACAGTTATAGGTTCTTTTAAGAATTTTCTAGAAAAGGCCAATAAATTTAGTGAGACCCTCAAGGATATGAAAAAGGACCAACTAGAAATTAAGCATACACCGACTGAAATAAAAAATATATTATACAGAGATCCAACAGCAGACTAGAGGATTGCAAGAATCAAATCAAAGACTTGAAATACAAAGAAGCAAAAAAACACTCAACTGGAAAAGAAAAAAGAAAAAAGAATCCAAAAATATGAAGATAGTGTAAGCAGCCTCTGGGACAACTTTAAGCGTACCAACATCAGAATTATGGGGGTGCTAGAAGAAGAAAGAGCAAGATACTGAAAACCTATTTGAAGAAGTAATGACAGAAAATTTCCCTCACCTGGTGAAATAAATAGACTCACAAGTCCAGGAAACACACAGAACCCCAAACAAAATGAATCCGAAGGGGACCACACCAAGACACATCATAATTAAAATGCCAAGAGCAAAAGACAAAGAGAGAATATTAAAAGCAGCAAGAGAAAAACAGTTAATTACCTACAAGGGAGCACCTATAGGATTGTCAGCTGATTTCTCAACAGAAACTATGCAGGCCAGATGGGAGTGGCAAGAAATATTCTAAGTGATGAATAGCAAGAACCTACAACCAAGATTACCCAGCAAAGCTATCATTCAGAACTGAAGGGTAGATAAAGAGCTTCACAGATAAGAAAAAGCTAAAGGAGTTCATTGCCACTGAACCAGTATTATATGAAATGCTGAAAGGTATTCTTTAAGAAGAGGAAAAAGAAGAAAAAGGTAAAGATAAAAATTATGAACAACAAATACATATCTATCAAGTGAATCTAAAAATCAAGTGAATAAAAAAATCTGATGAACAGAATAAACTGGTGAATATAATAGAATCAGGGGCATAGAAAGGGAGTGGATTGACAATTCTCAGGGGGAAAGGGGTGAGGAGGTGCGGGAAGAGACTTGACAAAAATAAATCGTACACCTATGGATGAGGACAGTGTGGGCGGGTAAGGGCAGAGAGTGGGGTGGGAACCAGGTGAAGGGGAGCTATGAGGGAAAAAAGAGGAACAATTATAATAATCTGAACAATAAGTATTTATTAAATAAAAAAATTTCCTGTTCTCTGATTACTTTGGTACCCTACATGAAATGGTTTCATTTTGTTCAATAACTGCTGCCAATTTATTCTGTCCAACCCCATGACTCTTTTTGGTTTGTCATTGCTGCTGACCTAGTTTATGACTTAGTCCAGGAGCTGCTTGAGGGGGCTGGTGCCTCCATCAAGCCCTCCCAACAAAGACCTTACTCCCATGTGACTCCTTGTGCCTGACTCAGTCTTATCTCCTACTTTAGTGGTCGGCAAACTCATTAGTTAACATAGCCAAATATCAACAGTACAGTGATTGAAATTTCTTTCGAGAGCCCAATTTTTAAACTTCTTCTACCTCCACTTCTTCAAAATAGACTCACCCAGGCCATGGTATTTTGTGGAAGAGCCACACTCAAATGGCCAAAGAGCCTTATGTGGCTACACAAACCGCAGTTTGCCAACCACGAACCTAGTTGAACCCTCGTTGGAGACATCACAAGCCTGACCCTATGCCTGTGCCTGTATTGGTGGTGTTCCCATCTCTGTGGCTTACTCCCATGCTCAGATCTAACCTGCATATGTCTTGGGGATAGGAAACTTACAGGACTTTCCCTTTTCACACATCCCTTCCTAGTGCTCTTTGCCTTCCCCCAGTACAGGGACTTGCTATCAAACTGAATGAGTAACCTGACATTTTAGGGGGCACATCATGTCATTTTCCCTCTTGCTTGGAGTTTCCCTCCCTCCTTATTGTTGGAGAGGGGAGAATAGCTTCTCCAAGAAGTCCTCCAGCAGCTCCGCCTCCCTTCTTTCCTCTTCCTTCGACTTTATATCACCACGTAGGTGTAGAGCAGCATGGGTTGGAGAGAAAGAGCCAAATAATGTTGGTTCTACCTTCCAACAAGCCCCACGGAAAGGTGTCTGGTTTTTCATCCTTAGACTGTGTAACACTGAATGCATCTTCTGTCAAGTATAGGACCGTTACAGAGGCAACATAGGACTTGCCAGCCAGCATCCTCCTGTTATGCTGCAGGGAATAACTTATACTAAAAGGAAGGAGTGAAAGGGAAAGTGATAGAAAGGAGTATAGAATACTCTCATTGGCAGTGGCCTAGGAAAAGGTGAGAGCAAATCCATGGCTGTGTAATACTGGGATCTCTGATAGGAGGGACCAGTCTCTTTATCCTCAGAGCCCTGGACGGTGCCTGACACATGGTTAGTGGGTAAATATTTAAAGAAGGTTCCAGTGCCAAGGTGTTAGGAAGCACAAGTGTGATTTTCCTACGATAAGACCAAATTGGAGAAAAAGGAATCTGAGAGAAATACGTGCCCAGTTTTTCTCTCCCCCTTTTCTCTTGTACAGCCCGGTGTTTGTTCCCTGGCCCTGCCCACATAAAATGCCCAGTGAGGAACTGGAATTATCTTTGAATAGTGCTAAGTAGCTATTTTGAGTGTCATTAAAACCCTCACTTCTGAAGCATGGTGGACTTAGGGATAGACACTGAAAAATAGTGAGTCCCACTTGATTAAGGAAATGAATATCAAGCAATACTACCTCTAAAGCTGGGCCAGATGGACATTTGCCCTGGGCTACACACTTTGAAGATCCTTATGTTCAACAATTACAAACCCACATATATTATTTTAAAAATATGTTTTTATTAACTTCAGAGAGAGGAAGGGAGAGGGAGAGAGAGAGAGAAACATCAATGAGAGAGAATCATTGATCATCTGCCTCCTGCACGCCTCCTGCTCAGGGTTGAGCTGGGCATGATTTGGAAGCAAACCCCTGACCTACTAGTTCGTGAATTGATGGTCAACCACTGAGCCACACTGGCTGGGCATATACACACACCTGAATTTGATAAAGAGTATGTGCTGCCTGTGCTACTCAGGACTGAGCACTCAGTGTTGGTAGCTAAACACTCCCTCTCAGCCCGCAGGGACACTCTTTCCCACGTCTCCTGTCCAATGTTCTCAAATGCAAGGTGCATGCATTTGAATGCTGTGAGGATTTGTGGGTTGTGCTGTCTGAAACTGCTGCCTTGGAGCGTGGGGAGGGTTTGATCAGCAAAAAACACTTAGGTAAAACAAAAGACTAATTAAATTGTAAAACCTTTCTCTCAGCATGAGTGGAGTAGTTTATTACATAAAAAGTATTATTTTCCAATAGCACTGAGCAATCATTTTCTTGCTTCTCTTCATGGTTCCAGAGCTACTTATGAATCAGTGAGCTCTTTCTTTTTTCTTTTTTGCAGTGAGCTCTTTGCAGTTCTTACAAATGATGTCTAAAGAACATCCTCTATAATAAAAGCCAAATATGCAAATTGACCAAACAGCAGAATGACCAGTCACTATGACACGCACTGATCATCATTGGGCAGATGCTCAATGCAGGAGCTTCCCCTAGCCCACAGGCCCCAGACCAGCCAAGGTGGATGCCAATGGGCCTTCCTCCTTGATCACCCCACCAGTCGCCCCCCAGAGGGAGGTGACTAGCTGCTGTGGCGGGGGTATGGGGTGGGGCAGGGCCAGGGAGCTGGCAGCGCCCCAATCACCCCACCAGTTGCCCCACATTTCTGCCCTGATTGCCAGCCAGGCCTAGGGACCCCACCCATGCATGAATTTCATGCTTTGGGCCTCTAGTTTTGCAATATTAGACAACTACTGAGCCTCAAATCACAGGTCCATCATCGCAACACCCAGATGTGTGCAAGGAGAATTAAATTCAATTGTCTTTGATATTTCACTGACTTTCAGTTATAAAAAAACCACCGCTTTACACACATTTTGAAATGTTACAGTTATGAAATATTTTTAAAGGTAGAATAGAACTTACTTGACTTAACTATTTATTAGCAGTATTTATAACTGGAGAGTACTAAACCTACGATGTGTAGGCTTTCATTTGTGTTCTTGCCCCTGCAAATATTAGAGATAGGCCTAATGTAAATTATCAGGTCCTACTAGTTGCCTCCTAAAGTTGGCATCCTTCCTTTTTGTCTTTCATAGTGAAGGACAGCTGCATGTCAGAAACTGTCAACATGTTATGCAGGTGTGACTATAAGACCATGGCTAGGATTTGGAAGTATGACAATAAGACCATAGGTAAGATTTAAGGGTGTGACTATAAAAATGATGGCTGTGGGGGGGGAGGGGAGCAGCTAGAGAAAGGTCAATGGAGGGAAAAGGAGACTTATGTAATACTTAAAGAATTTTTTTTTAAAAGACTATGGCTAAGACTTGGAGGTGTGACTATAAGATGATAGCTAAGATGTTCCCAACTTTAAGTAGCCTGGTCTTTTCCCATTGAGTTCAAGACAAATTCTGCATTAAAAAAAAAAAAAGGAATATGATCCCTTCAGTGTCCCGTTTTCATCAATACTCTTAAGTTGGTTGGAATCAATAGCAAATGGTCCCGATTTAGAGACTGTTGCTATGTATTTAAATACAGTCTTCATTTCCTAGTACAGATCCAAGTTTACTTGGGTAGGCAAAATACGTGTTTTGTAATCATGGAAGGATCATTTCTGTCTCTAATAATATCAGTGACAACAGTAATATCAACTGCCTATGGAGTAGCACTTTACAGTGTTCAGCGCGGTGATATATATTTCACCATCTGCTAATCACTTAGGGAGGCAAACTGTGGCTTCTGACATTTTCATAGATTTAGTGGCAGAGTTAATGGCAGTGTGAAAGGGTTTACGCGTCTGCTTATTATTATGTTCTGCTAACAAACTAAGCCCAGGCATTAATTTCCACTTGGGTTATGCATTTCAGAACATTTTGAATGTTTTTTTTTTTTTTCATGGAAATGAAAACATAACCATAGCCTTCAGAGTATGTTTATGGTTTATTTTTTCATTTTGGCAAATCAATAACTAACTCTCTGGGGAAAGCATAATTTGGAGATTAGGGTGTTTGACCTTTAATTTTTCAGAAGTCTTAGGGATATTGGATTTGTTGCTCATGATCTTAGATTGGGCGTGTGTGCCTTTCTACATAAAGAAAGACTGTTGAATGTAAGCATCAGGCAAGGAGTGGAGAAATCCACTTTTAGCATTATCTTATCTGTGTAATAGCGATCCTATGTATGGGCCATGTATGTTATATGGCTGTTGTGAAGAACAGACTGCGAGATCGAAGTGAAAATGCTTTCATGCTTTGAAAGCCACTCAGTAGAGCAAATAAAATGTGTCTGAAAAATGTGGATATTATTATTATTATTATTATTATTATTATTATATATTATTCAATACCAGGGTGGGCAAATTATGGTCTGAGGGTTGAATCTGGCCCTCCGCTTGTTTTTGTAAGTACAGTTTCATCAGATCACATCCACATCCCCTTACTTATGTATTGTCATGGCTGCTTTTCATGCTTCTGTGGCAGAATTGAATAGTTGCGGCGGAGACCATATGGCCTGTGAAGCCTAAAATATTTGCTATCAGGCTTTTTGCAGAAAACACCTGCTGACCCCTGTTATAAACCATAGACTATCTGATTGGAATTATCAAGTGTAAGGCAGATCTGTGCACCTAATGCGAATTCTTAGGAGGAAATGTAATTCATCTGCAGTTGATGAAGGAACGTTCTTCTTTAATCAAGAATGGCAGCTAATAAAGAAGTAATGATAATATTAGAAACACTCTACTTTCACGGTTCCTAGGAGATAATGGACTCAACTCAGGATTGCCAGTGGATGTTAAAATCTTGATATAAAATCTTGTTGGTAAAAAAATATGCTCACACTGTGTGAAAGCGTGATGCCACAGGTTCCTTGCTAATTGTAAAAGGAAAAGCATAGCATTTATAAAAGGAGATATTTTGTGGTCACTACTTTATCTATGTACCCAACTTCTCATCACTAAACGTCAGACAGATGGATGTGATGAGCCTTCCAACAGAATACTACAAGGTTTTGAAAAACCGTCATCTATGAAGCATTCTTGTCCGAAATGTGCAAGGTGAATTTAATCAAGATGTAGACCTAATTTTCAGTTAGTTTGAAATACTGAGAATAAAGGAATTAGTTAACTGACACTAGAAGGAAACCGATCAGACCAATCCCAAACAAAAAGCATGGAGAGGTTCTTCTGGAAGATTATTGTAGATAAGGCAACCAGATGTAACATGGGAATTTCTATTGGGTTCAGTGTGAAGGACAGTTATAAAAGATACTGTGAATGAGCTAGGGAAATTTGAATGTGGGCTGGAAATTCAGTATTATTAGAGAATTATTAAGTGATAATACCATCTTGGTAATGTGATAATGATGATATGGTTATGCAATGTATGCTGAAGATTTTTTGAGTTACTTTTAAATGCATGGGACATAGAAACATAATCACAAAATAACAAATTCAAATCTAAGTGATAGACATAGGATGGTTCATTAGAGGATTCTTGTAAGTTTTCTATGTTTGAATATTTTCAAAACAAAAATGTGGGAAGCAACTCCAATATGCAATTATTGTTTGCTTAGTTGGTGGAATAAGAGCCCAAGGAATTGGCATCAACAGGTAGGAAGACATGGTTCTTGGAGATTAGGTCAATAGGTCATTAGGTCATTAGGTCATTGTGTGTGTTGTTCTCTCAGTCCAGACCCTTGGATGAAAGAATTAAAGATACACATTCTCTTTTTATGATTTTTTCCTTATGGATGTTCATCCCTGATGGTGATTCATCTAGCCAGGGATCCCACCTAAGCAATATGTTTTCCTTATACAATCCCATCTTACTACTTGTTATCCATCATTCCATCCTGTTATAGTCTTTAGAAATTTGATTCACTCATTCAACTTGCTAGTTAGCTTTCCCAGTCTTGTGGCATCTGAATGGCTGATGAGCGTACTTTCAATGTCTTTGACCAAGTGGGTAATAAAGGTATTGACTAACCTCCCAAGCCTTCTAGCACATACCCCTCCAGGCTGCAGTAGACCTTTTGGGGTGCCATGATCCAGCCAGCTACAGGCACATCCTGCCAGTTCTGCCTCAGAACCCCTGGTGTGCCCCTTTATATCCTCTTAGCTTCAGTACTTCCTCCATCTGCTGCCTCTGAGACCAGTCCAGTCTGGGTTCTCATTGACTCCATACAGGTGCCTCCTGATTGTGCCTCCCTTCATGCCATTAGTAGTGGCAGTTATTGTTACCGCCACTAAGACTATGACCTTCTCTAGAGGTCATTTATAACATATATTTATAAATACAAATAAGTAAAAGTAGACTCCTGAGTAAATTAGATATAAAATTATAGCACTAAATATAAGCTCCTTAGAGCTTCATTCACAGCATATTTACTCTTATATTACATTCAATACTAACAAGTTTTCAATCTATTTTTTTCTGATCACAGATAATGAAAGCATCTTATTAAAAAGTTGGGGGCGGGGTTGTTGTTGCTGGGATAGATGAGAGAAAGCTTTATAATAACAGGAGAGAAATTACCATAAAATAGGAAGCAGTAGCTGAGAAAGTCATAAGAAGCCTAAAGGATGATGGCTATGGAAATTAATTCATCCAACAAGTATGTGTTGAGCACTTATTTTGTTCCAGGTACTGTTGGGCCAGGAACATATAAAGATGAATGTGATTAAAAGGCCTTGATCCTCTGTAGATTGTATTTCATGGCTGGGATGGAAGAAGATGTGGGGATGAGTAAATACTTTTAAAGAAGGCATTTCCAGGACATGATAAGCCCTGAGGACAAAACACACAGGATCATGTGGTAGAGAGTGACAGAAGTGAGGGGAGAAGTAATTAGAAAAGGGTTGAAAGATGAAATGAAAACATCTTTGTCAATAGCCAGGGGATACATATTCCATGTGGAGAAAAAAGCAGAGTGAAGACCATGAAATATAAAATAATTTAGTGGATTCAAGCCATAGAAAGAAAGCCAGAGAAGGTAAAATGCGGCTAGCACAGGCGCAGGACCTGGTGGGAGTGAGGAGGAGTGGTCAGAGTCGACCTTGAAGAGTTAGGAAGAGGCAAGCTCTTGTGAGGTGTTGAAATTAGTGGTAAGGGTACGGAATTTTATTATCAGAGGTGTAGAATCCATTGCAAAGTTATAAGCAACAGTGATATGATCTAATACATACTTTTGTATACTAAGTGGCCAGATTATTATGACCAACTGATGTTTGTAGGCAAATTAGCCGTACACTGCATTGTATGGGATATGGAAGCTGAAGGCCTGTTCGAACTTCTTTGCTGTCTCCAGTTTGCACAGGAACACAAGGATTGGACAATCGAGCATTGGAAAAAAGTCATGTGGTCCAATGAATCATATTTCCTGTTGCATCATGCAGATGGCAGAGTGAGAATTTCACAGAAACAGCATGAAAGCATGCACCTCACATGCATGAGTACAACCCTTCAGGCTGGTGGAGGCAGTGTTATGGTTTGGGGCATGTTTTCCTGGCATGATTTGGGCCCTTTAATTCAGGTGGAACAACATCTGAATAGCACAACATACCTAAGTATCATTGCTGATCAAGTTCATCCTATCAAGTTGATGACGTATCCCAATGGAGATGGCTCCTTCCAATAAGACAATGTGCCATGCCACAGTGCTCATATTGTGCAGGAGTGGTTTCAAGAACATGAGGGAGACTTTACTTTGTTTAGGTGGCCCCCACAATCACCAGATCTCAATCCAATTGAGCATTTGTGGGACAAAGTTAAAAGAGCCATCAGGCAGCTGGTTCCACAACCATCCAATCTCACAGAACTGGACAGTGCTGTTCATCAGGCCTGGTGTCAGATTCTTCTCATCACCTTTCAATGTCTCATGGATGTTGAAAGGTTAAAGAATCATCACAGCATTAAGGCAAAAGGTGACCCAACGAAGTACTGATGGGGTGGTCATAATAATCTGGTCACTCACGTAGATGTATATACTAGAGGCCTGGTGCATGAAATTCATGGTTGGGGGATGTCTGACTGCTGGTTTACAGGAGGTGACTGGTGGGGCGCTCGTCAACTTGCTCCATCCCCCACCACTGGACACCTCCCTCTCAGGGGGGTGGGGGCAGACACTTAACACAGGAGCTGCCTCCAACTGGATGCCCTCAGCTGCATTGAGCATCTGCCCCCTGGTGGTCAGTGCACATCATAGTGATTGGTCATTCCGCTGGTCATTCTACCGTTCGTTCTGCCATTTGGTTGATTTGCATATTAGGGTCTTATTACATAGGATATATGAAGATTGTCACTGTTAAATATAGAATGTATTGGAAGGGGGAAAGATTGAAAATAGATTAGACTATTATAGCAGTTTAGCCGAGAGATAATGGATAAATCAATTTTCATAATCATCATTCTTTAGGTTTGAATTAAGATACTGGTAGAAAGAGAAAGAAATGCTTATGTGTGACAGTTATTTTAGAGATTGACTTGACAGAATTCCTCAGGTTTTGGTTCGTGTTTGGGATGGGGTGATAAACAAAAAGCAGGAATCAGAATCAGAGCTGACTGCTCTTCATTGGCTTGAATAACTGGGACAATGGTGGAACTATTTCTGCGATGAGGAAGACTGAGGTGAGAAATGGACTGAGAGGGATATAGTTGAGTGTCCTTTGGGCCATGTTTGGTTAAGGAAATTATTAGGAAGTCACAGAGTGGAATCAGGAAGGCACTGACTGCAGTTCTTTGGAAAGAAAATGAAGGACAGATAGCTTATATATCTCAGGAACATTTGAGCGTTGATATAGGGAAGAATATAGGGGTTTAATGAGGCTGTAAATGTTTAATGAAATAAATATTGGTGAAAGTTAATATTGGTGTAAAAAATTTTGAAATCAGCAACTACTTAATTAGTCAAAAGTTGATGTTAACATTTATACAGGCCTGTTAAAGATCTCCCTAAGTGTGAGAGTCATCTTTGATTAAGAAGACAGGAGGGGGAAATCCTTTTATTATTTTCTTTCCTATGAACATAAGGTTCACTCTATCTCTCTCATTGTCATTAAAATTGTCTTTTAAAACTTCCTCGGATCCCCTAGGCAAGTCCTTTTCCACTGGTGCCACTCTGATTTCCTAGCTCAGTGGTTGGCAAACTGTGGCTCTGTTGACTAATGAGTTTGCCCACCACTGGGATAGGGGCTTAATCACAAGGAGCAACAACAGCCTGTAATTATTGGAATCCAGAGTCTAGGTCAGTGGTCGGCAAACTCATTAGTCCACAGAGTGGCAAACTGTGGCTCTCGAGCTGCATGTGGCTCACAAGGCACAGCTTGCCCACCGCTGTCCTAGCCGAAGAACAGAGGCAAATGAACTCAGTCATCTCTAAAGATACACCAGTTACTAAATATTTTTTTCTAGAAATCTGTGTCTAAGGGTCCCAATTAGTTAAAGCAACCACTCTTAAGAGGG
Source organism: Lasiurus borealis (assembly GCA_004026805.1). NCBI lineage: Eukaryota > Metazoa > Chordata > Mammalia > Chiroptera > Vespertilionidae > Lasiurus > Lasiurus borealis. The sequence goes on along the minus strand of PVJN01002869.1, from coordinate 50,170 downwards.
ACTCAGAATGACTAAAATGTTTAAGGAATGGCGAAGCTCTAGTTTTATTGTGTAAACTTACGATTGTGGGTGAGGGCTACAATGCCAAGGCCATTGGACCTTGACCTCAGAAGACTGTGTTCCACGTTAGGGTGGGGAGTGTGGAGATACAACACCTTAGCCATGGCAATTAGCAAAGCTGCCCCAGAACCTTTGATTCCAAAGAAAGCTTTGTCTTGTTTATTCTTCTTTCTCTTTTTTTTTAACTTAAATTTTACACAATATTAACTTCTTAACAAGCCAACTCTGCCTTCCTTCTCCCTGCCTGCTGATTTATTTTGCTGATGAGAGCAGAGATTTTATTTCCTTTCGCTCTGTGTGGGATAGCTTCGATGCAGGTAGGCTCCAGCCTCTTGGTGGGAGAACGTGCTGAATTTGTAAAGGTGCCATTATTTACTCTTTTTAATATTCCCCAAGAGTGGCAGTCTCGGCCCTTGCTGGAAACAGAGGTATTCAACTTGAGACCAAGAGAACTTTTGGTGGGATTAGTGGCATCAGGCAGAATTTGCTGGTTTCAGACTCCATTTCTTCTTGACCATTTGAGCCACGTGCTCACCTTTAGCCAAATATCGACTGTTCCTAACAGGTGGGGCACGTTGCTCTTTGTGCTGACCACCGAAAGGCCCCGGAACTGGTCATGTCAGAGATGGAAGGGGCAAAGGAGTTTGTCTGATTAAAATAAATGGCAGAAGCTTGAGTCAAGTCCCCGAAGACCGGAGAGGAGAGGAGAGAAGCTGAAGTCCATCGGCTCCAGCCAGGAAATGACAAATGTCTTTCTGCAACTGGGCTCCTGAGTTGGGAATTGGTGGCTCATTAAAACAAAAAAAAAATAGCAAGGACTGAGGGCAAACTTGATTATATCTGTGAGATTTCCCTGAAGACTGTGTCCAGGGAAGACCGAGGGGATAGGCCCACCACAGGCTGCCTCGGTCACATGTTCTGCACCCTATTCACTCAGCTTCTTTTACTGTGGACCTCCCCTTCCTCCAAGGCTGCCTCATTGTTTTACTAGAGCAGCGGTTCTCAACCTGTGGGTCGCGACCCCTTTGGGGGGGTCGAACGACCCTTTCACAGAGGTCGCCTAAGACCATCGGAAAATGCAGATATTTCTATCACGATGCATAACAGTAGCAACATTTCATGGTTGGGGGTCACCACCACATGAGGAACTGTATGTAAGGGTCGTGGCCTTAGGAAGGTTGAGAGTATGTAAGGGTTGTGGCCTTAGGAAGGTTGAGAACCACTGTTCTAGAGCAATATTTATTTATTTGTTTATTTATTTATTTATTTTTTATTTTTTATTTTTTAATCCTAACCCAAGGGTATTTCTCCACTGATTTTTAGAGAGAGCGGAAGAGAGAGGGAAAGACACAGAGAAGTTATCCATGTGAGAGAAACACATCAACTGGTTGCCTTCTGACCAGGGCCTGAACGGGGGAGGAGCCTGCAACTGAGGTATATGCCCTTGACCGGAATCGAACCAGGATCCTTTTGTCCACAGGCCAATGCTCTATCCACTGAGCCAGGCTGGCTAGGGCTTGGCTGCCTCTATTTTTAAAAAATAAAATGAATGCTAAATCTTCCCCTTTTTTAGTGTTTGTACCCTTGCAGGCACTTGGAGGGAGACGGTGTGTTTGGGTTTTATCCTGCTCTGTTACTTAGAAGTGTGGACCTTTTTTTAAGTTTCTTTTTCCTCATCTGCAAAATGGAGACGGTGTATTTCAACCTCCATGTGCGAATTAAGTATGAATCAGAGACATCACACGCTGAAAAGTGCATGGGCTTTTGAGGTAAAACAGACAAGATTTGCGTTCTGGTTTTGTGTGTTGGCCGTGTGACCTAAGGCCAGCTCTTTTGCCTCTCTGGGCCTCAGTTCCCCATATGTATCTTTGCCTGTGTGGTAGTCTGGTTGTAAAGGAAATATGGAAAAATAATTGGCACAGTACAAGGCCTCTAAAACATAGCTGCTGTTGCCTAGTGAGCCTGTCTAGACAGGGGTGTATGGTTAATGCCTCATCATATCCTGATCTCATAATGGAGTTTTATAGCATTGACCCCGAAGGCAGCATTGCAGCAGGCCCGAGAATGTGGAGCCATGAGACTGGCTTTTGCTGCAGAACCAGCAAGTAGCAGGCACTCCTGCTGCTGGGACTTCTTGCTGGAGTTCGGTGTTCTGTGGTTGCCAATTCTCAGGGCAAGAACTCGATTCAGTGATGCTCCAGTTCAGGACCTCCGAGTCCTTTGTCAGCCGATGACCAGCCTCAGGTATTGTTTAAGTTCATCTTTAATGTGTGAAGAGGTACTTACACGTGGGCTTTGAGACCCTGGAGTTGTCACATCGTGGAGACAGGGATCACGGATGCACCAGCTGGGCCCTGGATTGTGCCTTCCATTCCAACAGAGCGGCATCTACCCGAATGGTCGCGGAGAACAGGACATTGATTGATGTTGCATGAAATAACCAACAAAAATTTGCAGACAAAAATTTGGGAAATTAAATGAATGCGTCTCGGAGTACAAAGCTAGACATGAGCATCAGGTCCTATCGACTGCCCTTTCTACTCTGATAGTAACATTGGGACAGTTTATCAGACCCCTGCCAGATGCCACACATGATGCCTGGCGTTTTATACACATTATCTTTAATCCTCTCCAAACCCTGCAGAATCCTTGGCTGGACTTCAGGGCAGAGGTGAAAAAACTAAAGCTCGGTGATGTGGCTGCATCATGGCCACAAAACTAGTGGAAGATCCGGGCTTCATTTAAACCAAAGTCATTCCAATGCCAAGTCCAGGCTGCATGCCACATTCTCAGAGCAAAGCAAGCAAGGCCTAGAATGCTGCTTTGAAGACCATTGCTCCACTGGGTTGATTTGGGACAGTGGTCGGCAAACCGTGGCTCCCGAGCCACATGTGGCTCTTTAGCCCCATGAGTGTGGCTCTTCCACAAAATACCATGGCCTGGGTGAGTCTGTTTTGAAGAAATGGCATTAGAAGAAGTTTAAGTTTAAAAATTTTGGCTCTCAAAAGAAATGTCAATCGTTGAACTGTTGATATTTGATTCTATTTGACTAATGAGTTTGCCGTCCATTGGTCTGGAGGATGGGGAGCTAGTGGTTCTCCCCAGGGAAGAAGTAACTCTTTGTGTAACCCCCTTACTTGCGAATCACAGCAAGAGGAGAGCATAGAGGAGAAGCCTACTACACAATGAATGGGAAGGCATGGTTACCCATCCATCTGAAGAGCCAAAGATTCTACCTAAAGCAGGGTCTTGGAGGCCACCGGATTTGGCAGCTCTTCCCATTTTAGCTATCGAATGGTGAGGAGGTCCAGAAAGTTCCTAAAGAGAGACTCAAGAGATCTGGAGGGATTCAGGAAAACCACTGTTTTCCAATTCGTTTCTAAGTGTTGTTCTAAAATACAGTGGTACCTCGAGATACGAGTGCCCTGACATACGAGATTTTTGAGATACGAGCTATTTTTGCTTTGAAATACAAGCAACATTTGAGATAGGAGTAATCTCGAGGATCAGCCAGCTGCACACGACCCACCAGTTTACCGTGACTAGAGTGTCTCATAGTTTCCCAAGCCTCAAAGTTACGGAACGAATTAAACTCGTATCTCGAGGTACCACTGTATTTTGATGTCTAGTGCGTCAAGGCAGTCGCCTACCTCACTGAACCTGAGCCTTGTCAGAGCGGGTGGAGCAGGTTGGAGTCGCACACCTGCCCCTGTTCCTGGAAGCCATGCTGGTTTGTTTTGGCTGGCGGGGGCAGGCAGACAAGTGGCTCTGCACAGAGAACCTTTTGTCTGCCTCAGCACTCTGCTTGTTTGAAAGCCGGGATCCGTGGACGTGGTCCTTGGTTTTTTCAGCATCGTTTACTTTCCAACACTTATATGGAGTTATCTGTCATGTCCTACCTTGCAGCACATGCTTAGAAAGGATCCGCAAGTTTAGTTTCTTCTGCTTCTCCTCAGTTTTAAATGCAAGAAGAATTCAGTGTGTTCTTTTTTCTTCTACAGGGGTTGAGATTAAAGCCAAAAAAATCCTCGACTCCTCTAATTATCCCTCCCCCTCCCCCCCGCTTCAGTGACTGTTCTTCCAGACTTACTTTTACAAAAGGTTTCTGCAGAACTCATTGATTTTTACTTAAATTCAACAAGGCCCCAGTGTCCTAGTTGATATTAAGTTAAACGCCTGGTTGATTGAAAATGCAGGAGCTGCCAGACTTGTTTAAGCTGGTTCCCAGATCCCACTTTTGTCCCAGTTTCTTGTGTAACTGGAGAAAGGATTTGATGACCCGTTATGCTGCCTTCTCCCCATATTTCTGGAGTGTTTGGGTATGAGGCAATTAGTGAAGACTTGGGGACTTTTCTGGGTGTGTGGGGTATGTGAGTTGTGTGAGGGCGTGGTGGTATGTAAGGGGGTGTATTCCTTTATGCTCTCTATAGTTCTCACTTATTAAGGTCAGTAATATAACCAGAAAGATAAAACACTAATTTTCCCCTTCAGGTATCTAGAACTTTCTCCTTTGGCAAGACAGTACAGTCCCCCCACCTTTCCAACCCCTGATATTTTTAATACCTGCCTGGCTCCATACATAGTTATTACAATATTAATCAAGAAGATAAATTTTATGTCTACTTCACCGAAATTTCCTGGGTTAATCAGTGGCCAACCCAGGTCTTAGTCACTGACCTCAAAGACAATGATACAGATATGAAATTTGAGATAGAGTCCCTTTTTTATTGATGTTCCCTCTAGATTTTTTAGTCTCCCATCCTCTTTTCCAGGATGCTCATTATTTTGTAATTTCCTCTGAAACATGAGTTCCTATCAGCAGGAACCTTGAGACCAGCCTGCCTTCCATTAGAAACCACTTTTCTTTCTTTCTTTTTTAAAAAAATATATTTTATTGATTTTTTTGCAGCAAGGAATGGAGAGGGATAGAGAGCTAGAAACATCAACGAGAGAGAAACATCGATCAGCTGCCTCCTGCACACCTCCTTCTGGGGATGTGCCTGCAACCAAGGTACATACCCTTGACCAGAATCAAACCTGGGACCTTTCAGTCCATAGGCCGATGTTCTATCCACTGAGCCAAACCGGTTAGGGTGAAACCACTTTTCATCTGAGCTGCATTCTTTAAGGAAACTGGACTGAGATAGCTAGGAGCACAAAAGGTGGTATGAGACAGCTAGATATCTGGTACCCATTCAGTTTTCAGTAGATGCCTGGACATTCTATTGGTACTTAGGCCATAGTCAGCTAGACCCAGAGACACCTCTAACCACTTCATTTTGAACACTGGACCCACGAAGTTTTTTAGTCCATCATCATGTTGGACTCAGAAGAATTGGGGCACAGTAGCTTGTACTTAAAAGGTACTCGTGCTTGTATGCATTTGTGCCATGAATGTACAAGTAGAGTGATCTGACTAAATGCCATTTCTGAACCAGACAAAGCTGTTGGTTATTGAGAATATAGTATATTAGCATGAATAAGGGCATAAGTGTATTTGCAGTCCCCTTCCTCTAAAGGTGGAAGAAGTCTTGGATAGAGGACAATGGACTGGGAGCCAAGAGCCTTGAACCTTTGCAGTGTTGGTGAGAACTGTCCTTGGACTCCTTTGTGTCATGGTAAGTTCAATTGGGGTCATTCTCCGGGTAACAGAGTCTTATGAGGATTTGAGTAAACTCTAGGTGTCTGTTGCCTTTTACAGGCAAATGGATGGGTTAAGGTGGTGACTATAAGTTTGAGGTGAGTGATATGCTGAGGAGTAATGAAGTGATGGTGGGAAGGTGAATACCAGTGTGGAGAAGGAGCAGAAACCACTAGTTCCTGAAGCAGTTATTTCTAGGTGTTAGTCATGGCTTTGGAGATCTTCACTCAGAGGGGCTTCAGGAGGAGAGCAAGAGAAGGAGACAATATTTAAAAATCCAGGAGTAATGAGTACCTGAGAAGGAAGAGTAAATGGTAAAGGAGCATCTAATGGGATGTTGCCTTCGTTCTTTCTGCTAAAGTATCAGGAAGAGAGAGCAGAGGCGAGGGACACCCCAGCAGAGTCTCTGTGGTGAAGAAAAACAGCTCTGAGAGCAACTCAGAGGGTGATTTAGGGCAAGGGTCCACGGGCAGTTCAGAATTGGGGTTCAAAAGGAGTTGAGTGCTGTCCGTGAGAAGCATGGTGTTGTGGAAGGCTTGGGGACAGTCCCTGGGGCTGACAGTGAAGAAACATTCTTTTGCAGTGACTAAGGGCCCGGTGGTGATGTCAGGCTTGGGATGGGAATAACCACAGATTTGTTTGGAAGGAGACGATTGAAGGAAAAATGAGAACTTCTTCATATATATGGAAAGGTCATTAAAGAAGTGGAAGTTCCAGACTGTTTTCTCCCTCAGACATTCTAGGCTCAGAGTTTCCATGGCACAGGTACCTTCTGTGTAACTTCCTTCCTCTCCGGCCAGAGTGGGTTTTTGTTTTGCTCTTTATTCCCTTTGCTGTGGGACCTTCTGCTGCAGTTGTCTTTCCCTATAGGTTTGGCTACCATCCACTTTTAAATATATTTATGTATGTACATACTAGTGATCTTAGAAAGAAAGGAAGGAAGAGGGAGAGGGAGAAACATCAATCGGTTGATCGGTTGCCAACTGGGAATCTAACCCACAACCTGGGTATATGCCCTGACCTGGAATTGAACCAGTGACCTTTCGGTGTTCGCGATGATGCTCCAATCAATTGAACCTCACTGGTTAGGGCAGTTACTATTCACTTTTAGATGATAACCCAATCACCTGGCCACCCCTAAATGGTCAGTTTGGCCCAGTCCTGTATAAGTCATGTGCATTCTATAGTAATGTAGGAGAAACTGTTTAAAAATGTAAGACACTATTTAAATATATAAATATATAAAAAAAGAATACTTTGATTATCTGCTCAGATTTAATTAGGCAAAGGTACTTATTTTGTCTTTACTCCATGATTCTTCCTTATTCCAGTTTCTTCATCACAGTAGATTGCATTGCCTTATGTCGTAAGGTTTCAAATTCCAAACTCTAGAGCAGTTTTTCATTCAATCTTTGTTTTAGGGGATTGTCTGTAACCCCAGGTCCTTTACCGCAGCCTTTGGTGATTTAACACAGGATACTGGAGTCAGATGGCTAGTTCAGATTCTGCTCTGTTCCTTATGAGTTATATGATGTTGGACAAGTTTTTTCTGTTTCCATGTCTTTTATTTTTTGTCTCTTATACAATGAAGATAATAATAGTATCTATATCACTGGAGTGTTGTGAAGATTTCAGAGGCAGAAAATATCTGGTTCATAATAAGTATTCAGTCTGTGTTACCTGTTCTTATTATAAATATTGGGCTCACGAAGTCCACTAGGGCTAATTTTTGGTGGTGTAAGAAAGGCATCATAACCTAAACACTGAGACAGACCTGGGTTTGAATGCTGACTTTTGCACGAAACTGTGTGACCAAGGACAAGTCACGTGGCTTTTCTCAATTTCAGTTGCGTTACTCTGCAAGATGGGGGGTACAGTACTTGTCCACAGCACTGCTGGTGATTTTAAAATGGGTGGTATACCTGAAGCACGTATCACAGTACCTATCTTGAGGTTGCTTTCCCAGAGATGGTAGCTATTGTTAGTATTACTGTGTTATTTGTTTCTTAAATGCAAACATACGCTTGGGATTAAGACACTTGCTTGAGCTTCAAGGACCAACATTTCCTGTCCACAAATGAGTCTTGCTTTGCCGTTTTACTCATTCACACTGTTGACTCAACTGCTTCGTCTTTCTTGACTTCAGCCTAGTGTTCCTGCCACTTCTAATTGATCTTTCCATGCTTATCTGCTTACTTGAATATTTGGACTTCTTGTTGTGACCTTGTCAGTCAATCCTTGATCTGAACCATGTAGCACCTACCTGGGTTCAATTCCTGCCTCTAGCATGCAGTTAAGCATGTGACTTAACTTCGCTGCACTTCAACCATCTTTCAAGTGGTCGTTGGAACAACGATCTCATTGAATCGATGTGAGAACTAAAAACAAAACAAAACAGAACACCAAAAAACAAACCTAACTGTAGCCACCATTCAGATAGGGCTCTGTCTTAAAACCAGCTTCCCTGGAATCGGACTCTGAGATACATGCAAATATTTTGGGCACTGTGATCTTTGGAACATTGGTAAGAAAGTAAGGGTGGCAAGGTTGGGTAGAAGGAGTTGTTAAACTGCAATTCAATTGCAACGGAAGCCTTAGCCAAACCCAGCAGAGACGGGGGTCAGGATGATCCTTCCGAATTATCATGAGGAGGAGGGGGGTGCTGGGGGATGGAAAGATTTTGTTACTGTATCAGCCAGTCATTACTTATTGCGCGTGCGTGCGAGCGTGCATGCACATGTGTGTGTCTACCCAGGGCAGGCAATGTAACCCTGAATATGTAGCTCTCTTTGACCAAGAGTAAGTGCTAGAGAGGATGCAGCTATGAGCTACTAGGAGGCAGCACTTCTGATGGCCGAGGAGTTGAATGTCTCAGTCCTGAAAGGGATCAGGGCAACCCCCACAATATCCACTACATGCTTAGTAATTTGGAATTGCCTCCACTCTACTCTTTAGCATCCATTTCTTTTCTCTTATGAGAAGAGCTAGGTTTCCCTCTGATTAGATTCCCTGATTCCTCTGCTGCTCCTTTTGAATTAATATCTAAGAACACTCTTTATGTTATCATTTATCATTTTCAACTTTTGTGTGGTGTTAAGGGGCAGGTCAGGACAACCAGTTATTCATTTCTCATTGTCCAATGAACAAAGACTTTAATTTAAGGTGTTATCATTGTTTTATAAATTTAAGGGCCACTTCCGATCATTTATCAGTGTTGAGTCTAGTTAGAGTGTTTCAGTGAAAACAACTCTAAGGCTGAGCCTATGTCTAGCAGGAAAGAATGCTATGATCAGCTAGTGATGCCTGCCCTGGGGATGAGTTAGGGCCTAACCGTTAGGAGATTGGGCTCCTGGTGCTCCATTATTGCATCTCAAGCTTACAGCCTTGTCTTCCCTCTCCATGTTGGATGTGAGAATGCTTTCAACTTTTCTTAGTCTTCCCGGAGTAATTTTCTGTACCAACGCTTCCATCTAATTAGCCCCTTTAAGTGTAATTAAACCATATGCCTAGCATTGTTTCTCAGGTCACCTTAATCACTTCATGTACAGCTTCATCTCCAGGAAACCTTCCATTAAGTAATTAAAAGAGTTTCTTAGAAGAGTTGGGTTACATTCATGAACACTCTTTATGTGCCTTCCCATTAAATCTAGACTCACCTTTGGTGAATACATTACATTAATGCTTATTTGTTTGTTTTATGGATTTGTTTAGTGTATCCCCTAAGGAGCACTCTTTCTCTGCCATCCCTGCTTGTCTTAGATTGTGTAAGCTCCCAGAAGGCAAATACCTTGTCTTTTAAAATTGCATTGTACAGGGCTATGTACAAATGAGCAATTAATTCTCCAAACACTGACAGTGGGAGAAGACAAAAAGTAGCTGATGATATCTTAAATGATTTAAATGATGTCTTTAATCTTTTGGTTATTTCCATTTTTTTCCTAATAAAAACTGTCAGGAAAAAAATGAGATAATGTTCAAAGTATATTGATTTTTTTTTCCCCTGAAACTAAATCAGTGGTTAAATTAAAATTATTATTAAAAAATCAGTCTTAGGTCTTTCTGCCTGTATTCATGATGTGTTATTGCAGGACACTTCTACCAGGCTCTTTCACTTGCTCCCAGGAAGTTAATAGGCGGAAGAATAACAGTCGTGGCAGGGCGGGGAGTGAAGGACCTGTGCTTGATCTGGGTCAGAGATTGGCCAACTTTTTCCATAAATGGCCAGATGACACTGTGGGCCCTATGGTGTCTGTCACAGCTACTCAACTCTGCTGTGGTAGCAAGGAAGCATCCACAGCTAATACATAAATACATAATCATGCTGGTGTTCTAATAAAACTTTATTTATAAACAGGAGTGGGCCAGATTTGACCTGTGGGGTGTGGTTTGCTAACACCCAATCTAGGTGATAGTACCACAGTCCACTGACTATTCAAGTCAATTCAGAAATCCATTACTGAATTGAACCAATGGCAAGGGATACACAATTTCAAAGTCAAGAATGTGAAAATAATAGACACCATTTTCCCCTCAGTTTGCCACTCCTGGACATGGAACACAGTTATGCTCAATCAAGGGTTGATTCCCTAGGGTCAGTTCCTTATCCCTAGTGTCCCAGGAACTGACTTTTTAAAGGTCCTGGCCACCAAGTGGTCTCAGCATGAGCTCTCTCCACTCACTAACTCCCAGCTTTGGAGAACCCACTGGATCTTTCTGCAACTAACTCTGTGTTTCTTTCTTGTATAAACTACATTGTGGTATCTCCCCTACTCACATAATAGTGTTGCTGTAAAGGCCAAGTGAAATACTGTGCAGGAACATGCACATTCCTATACAAATGAAGGAATATTAAATTTGCTGGGATTCTAACCCTCTCCCCCCTCTTTCTCTCAATCTGAGCATAGTACTTGTTTGATATTTTTTTCTGGGCAGATTTTTGTGTGTGATTTTGAATATCCAAATAATAATGGATAGTTGAATGATTCTTAAGCTTTAGTTTACATTCGACTCACCTGCACCACTATAAAATTCCTAATACTCTGGCAACATCTCAGATGAAAAGAAATATGAATTTCTGGGGGTGGGACCCAGGCATTAATATATTTTTTAAACTACCCAAGTGGGTTTTATTTTATTGCCACTGTAACAAATTATCACAAATGTAGTGATGTAAACAATGCAAATGTATTTTCTTACAGTGTTGTAGGATAGCAGTCTGACACAGGTCTCACCAAGCTGAAGTCAGAATGTCAGCAGTGCTGTTTTCCTTTCTGGTGGCTCTAGGGGCGAATGTCTTCTTTTGCCTTTTCTGGGCTCCAAGGTCACCAACATTGCTTCGTTCATGTCCTCCTTCCTTCCCTTTTCAAAGCCAGCAATAGCAAGTCAAGTCCTTACATTGATCAATATGACCTCAGTCTGCAGGCCCGTCTCCCTCTGACTCAACTCTTCATTCTGCCTTTTTCCCTTTGAAAGACCCCATTAGTTACATGAGGTCCACCCAAATAATCCAGGTTAATCTCCTGTTTTAAGGTCAGCATATTAGCACCTTTGTCTCCATGTACAACCTTAATTTCTCTGTGCTTTGTAACCTAACATTCACAGGTCCCAGGGATTATGGTGTGGGCAGCTTTGGGGGTCTGTTCCACCAGGTAATTCCAGTCCTGAAAGGGAGCAAGGTATGAATGTAGATTGGCTAGAACAATCATCCCAACATGTGCTCTATTGATAACTAAGGCATTCCTTCCTTCATAGATATAATATTCTTTAAATATGTAATGAGTTCCTTTTGTGTCCGAGATATTGATACTTGGGATATAATAGTAAGCAGGATAGCCAAGATCTAATAGAAGAAAATGATATTCCAATACAGAAAGTGCAGGAGTCTTGGGTCCTCATTGGAAGGATCCTTTTCCAACTTTTGAGACCAGGTAAGGATTCCTAGAAGTGATATAGGATCTAGGAAGGTATAAAATGCTAAATCATTATAACCTGAGTACATCCTCCAGACACTTAATGCTTAATCTTTAGTGCTCCCCACAAACTTGCATGGTGGGTACTATTACTGCTATTTTGCAGTTGCAAAAACCGAGTACAGTATAATAAGGTAAGTAACAATAATAGCCCTCTATTATTCTATGAAATAATGAGATTGGCTCTACACTGAGACATTAGAATGACCATTTCCCTTTAAGCATTGGCTAATTTATTACTCTCTCCCAAGTCTAATTTTCTTTCTGAAGGGAGAAAAATAAAGATCAGGAGCTTGATTCGGTCTCTATTGTTGTGACCTGCACATAGCCCTGTGAATGTTTGGCTTCATGGTTTGTTTTCTGTCTAAACCAGGAGAGCCCCGTGCTCTCTGTGGAGGTGCAGTCAGTATTAATTTTACTCACATAACGAGACTCCCAGCATGAAGTCACTACGTTGCCATTGGCAACCCAGTAGTTCACCCAGGTATTAAAGTAGAGTAGATCTGAGGGTCTGGTATCTTCTGGATCTGAGCAGTGAAAGACCACAGCTACCATTTACTAGCCTGCTGCTCTTCAGCTGGGCCCAGCAAGAGAACCTGGAGCAGTACCCTTTCCACATTCAGCCTGGCAGATCCCCCCTGGGTACTTCACCATGAAGCTGAGTCACTTGACTCTCACAGATAACCAGGTTGTTCCTTCAATGCTTGCAGATGCTGGTAATCCATATGATAGATGAGGAATGACTAGTCTAGGAAACATTGTCTGTGTTCTCAGCACAGAAAGGAATATAGGGAAGGAGTGTGTAGGGAACAGCTGTCTTTGCTGCTGCTTTCAGCCATCAGCTTTGCTCCTGTAAACTCTGGCTCTAGGTTGGTCCCCAAGGGATCAACCTGACTAGTGGCTACCATATTGGATAGAACATTCCCTTCATCACAGAAAGTTTATTGAACAGCACTGCTCTCTAGAAGATATTTAAAGGAGTTCTAGAATATCTTTGTCAGGTTAGCCATAGGGTCAGTAACCTCTGGATATCTAAAATATCAGAACTGAGGTAGACTCTGTCTCCATGCCCGTAGCTCTGTTCTACCCTTAGTGGTCACGAGGTAGACAATGAAAGATTCAGAGGTAGACTTTCACTCAAACTGTTCTGCTACTGATGCATGGAGAGTGGAAGAAGCATTCTAAGGGTCATATACTTAGTATTTTGGGGGACTACCTGTCTCTCCAGGCAGGATCTGTCTTCAGGAGAATGTAGGTGTTGAATTGGCATGGGGACGACTGTGAGCTATTTTAGTAAAAGTGAAGCACTGCTCCTCCACATGTGGACCACATGTAGGGTTTCTACTTATAATTACATAGGGTACATAATAAATCAGTCAAACATGTCAAATCAGAAACCATTACTCCGCTTTAAGAAAATGTCCAAGTAATATCTAAGCATCCACTTATAAACGAATAAGGAGTCATTAACATTTGTCCATTAATAAAGATTTTTAAAGGACTCCAGTTTTACCTGGAAGTTTATCTTTGCATCCTGATCTCACCTTTGCAGAGGAACTTCATAAGTTTTTCTATCCCACCATCTTCAGAATCATTCTATAAGGAAGGGATGCGCAAGTATTTCGATCTAGAGTGAACAGGGGAGGGAAATAGAATGCCTAGCGCTTTATCTTTCCATCTAAAGCAGGTGAGCAGGGGTTGATTCCACATCTGTTGGCTCCTAATTTTAAGGTATTTCTGTCAGACCATAAAAGAAAGGCTCACTTATTTCATAAAAGGAATAAATCTATAACTACTAACCCCTTATTATTTAGAAGGCTCACCCTCTAAACAGTTCATATTAATGAGATCTTACTGCTCCCCCCAAAAAGGTGTCAATTAATGAAGGATTCAAGAGAATCTGGTAGACAGCTTGTGAACACATTTAGTGCATACACATCATTATTTCTCACCATATCTAGGTAATAGGAGATAATGATAGTTGCTGTTAAATCGCCTGTTAGGGACACAGTACTAACCGAGTGTAGGCACCTAAAATGGATCTTGGTTCGCTAACTACCAGGAAACACGCATAACTTCTATCTCTGCGTTAGGCTGTTAAAGTGAACCGGGGTGTTATTGATGGTCTGTGCAGCAACCCCGTCTGATAGATGCCAACAACACACACAGAGTGAGCGGTCTTGCTCTAGTCTCTAAATAGAGATCAATGACTATTTTATTTGTCCAGCCCTTCCTCTACCTCCATCATGAGGTAGCTGGCATGATTAATGATCCGTTGGAGGTATTAACGCCTCATGTGTTGGTCCCCTAATTATAGAAGCAGATTGGAGCCAAGCCTCAGAGTGGGTTTGGGATTGAAAGATATTTTAAAGGCAGATGATTGGCCCAACACTTCCACTTCTTTCAAGTTAACCATAAATCAATTGTGAATGATTTTTCCACTGTAATTTTTCATAGGTTTTGAACTTGGGTAATGAGCATCCCTGTCCCAGAGTAAAACTGTGATTTTCCTAGATCTTATTGGAAAGGGGATGAAGATTTATGAAGGGGCTTAGGAGGAAATATATTGCATTTCTTCTTATCCTCTCCCCCCCACCCCCTCCTTTCCTGTACTTCAACCCTGATAAGTCTCAACTTTCATGCATGGCATATAGTATTTGGGAAATTGGAAAGCTCCAGTGTGTCTTGACCTACTTTCCAGTGGCTGTACAATTACACGGGAGAAGTTGATACTGTGTAAAATAGTACCGCGTTCCACACTGAAGGGGAAGCAAAGAGTGCGTTTGCCTGAGCGGCACCCATCCTTTATTTTATTTTTGATATATTTTTATGGATTTCACAGAGGAAAGAAGAGGGAGAGAAAGATAGAAACATTAATGATGAGAGAGAATCATCCATCGCCTGCCTCCTGCATGCCTGCTACCATGGACCAAGCTCACAACCTGGGCATGTGCCCTGATAGGGAATAGAACCATGCCCTCCTGGTTCATAGGTTGATGCTCAACCACGGAGCCATGCTGGCCGGGCACAGCACTCATTCTTTTATTTATTTGCCAAATATATTGGCTTCAGATTTTTTTTTTTAAAAGATGGGGCAGTTCAAGGTATTGCTATCACCTAAGAAGCTGCCGTGATGATTGAGAGAGAACTTCTGAAGAACCCTGGGTGAAAAAGGCTTATACTGGAGTCACTTTGACAAAACAAAGTTTATTTCTTTAGCTAGGCCTGCAGCTTACGCCACCATGGGTAATGTGGCCCACCTGGGCCTGGTGAAAACCCGGCTTTAATTGGTGGAAAAGCTCAGGATTCTTTATGTTGTTTGTTGTTGTTGTTGTTGTTGTTGTTGTTGTTATTATTATTATTATTATTAGTTTCTTAAGCCTCACCAAAGGATATTTTTTCCTTGCTTTTCAGGGAGAGCGGGAGAGGGAAGAGAAACAGAGGACAGGGAGAGAAACATCATGTGAGAGAGATACATCCATTGGCTGCCTCCTGCACACACACTGTCTGAGGGGCTGTGGATGGAACCTGCAACACAGGTACATGCCCTTGACCGGGAATCGAACCTTTGGTGTGTGGACTGACACTCTAACTGCTTAGCAACAACAGGCAGGGCTATGATTTTTATTTTTTTAAGGATTTTAAGGGTAGCAGCAAAGAGCTTGTTAAAATAGATACTTTATGAAAACTCAAATGCAGCAAATGTTCCTGTTTGCCTCTATACCATAGCACAGGGAAAGATCCAGCAGGGTTTGTCAGATATTTAATTTTTCTATAGCTGCAAGACTGGTGGGGGCTTTATGTATTAGAGCAATAGATTGCATTTTTAATGTATTTAAGCTATGAGGGACATATGTTAATAGTTTTGTATTCCAATTTTGTATCTGGAAGGGATGCTTTGCTTCCTTCCTTCCTGCCTGCCTGCCTTTCTTCCTAAAACATCTGTTAATTCATTATTATGCATCAAAACACTAAGTTAGTCCTAGGTGACTAGGTGATGGAAGAGGAAGGTGATTTTGCAGGCTCGAGAGCTGTAAACCATGCAGGTGGGATCCTGTTTGCATAGATTGGTTGCATAGATCCGGTGCCCAGGAGCCTGGCCTTGTGTGGGGTTCCAGAGACTCCCCAGGGAAGCTGACTTCTAATTGGTCACAGTGATGTAAAGAGCGTTAAGTCTGTGGCTCCATCACCTCAACAAAACTCCTCCACACGTGCCGGATCTGGGCAAGAGAGACGAGAGAGCCACACAGGGGCTTTTTACCGCCTCAGCCCAGAAGTTACCCATCTCCTCACATTTCTTTGTCTGGTGCTGGTCACAGCTCCACTGGCCACATGGAGGTTAGGAAGTGGAGACTCCTGGGAGGCGACGACAAGTGATGGTGACTCAGTAGTATCTCCCCAATGGCACCCAGAAACAGGAATGACAAAAACAATAGCTGTTTTAAAATCCTATTTGATTATTAATGCATTTAGCGTGGCTTAAAAGTTCAAGCAGGATGCTTGCTTTTTACCAGTCCACTCATTTGATCGGAGCTCTTTAAAATATTCTGCTAAATCCAAGTGCTGCTGGAAAAATTAGCAGCAATAATGAACAACTTTGAAGGAGTTTGAGTTAAATGTTTTGGAGCAACAACAACAAAAACACATTTCTGCGTTAGCACACATCTTAAGATACAAATTATATTTATTTTATGGGAAACAGATGTATATGAAAACTAATGGAGTAAAACTTTTCTCACGAATTTATTAACTTTTTTAGCAATGAATGGACCCAAATATACACTGAGTGGCCAGTTTATTATGATCTCTGAACGCATAATAATCTGGCCAGTCAGTGTGTGTGTATGTGTGTGTATATGTATATTAGAGGCCTGGTGCATTAATTTGTGCATGGGTGGAGTCTGGCCAGCTTGGCCAAAGGAAGGGGACATGGGTGGTTGGCCAGCCTGCCTGCTAATCAAACTTCTGGTCGAGGGGACAATTTGAAAATTAGCCTTTTATTATATAGAATATACACGAAGTGGCCAGATTATTATGCGTTCAGAGATCATAATAATCTGGCCACTCAGTGTATATGCTCAGACATCAATGTGGTATAACTAAAACAATTCTAAATATTTTTACCTGCTTCTGTGAGTTGCTCTGAATCATCTTTACCTATGTTGGGCTCAGTTATGCTCACATATGAATCCACTTTAAAACCGGGAAAGAGATGTTCAAAAAGAAGCTCACCCCTTGTGTCATGAATGCCCTGTGTCTATTACCCTGACACTTTGCATTATCAACTAAAACTCAACGATGTGTTTCAGACAAGAGCTCCGATGAGGGATAAATGAATGTGGTTCACAATAGACAGGTCGGACAGAATGGGCAATCCCCTTCCCCTCTGGGTGCTGGGACTTCTTTTTTCCCAAGAAAAATAGTTTTCTGAGTCATGCACAAGGCAATGAATGGTTTTGATTTGCATGGCATTAAATCCCTGCATTTCTAACGTCCCGTTTCCCTTAGTCCAGTCATAGAAGTGTCGCTAAGCTTTCGGTAAAGCTGGAAGCAAAGCCAGCCAGTCTCCAGAGTTTCCTTTCTTTGTTGGAGCTGGTTCAGTTTCTGCATTAGGCTAGTGGCAGCCATTAGTCCATTGCATGGAGGGGAAGGTAAGGAAGCAGGAGCAAAAGAGCCCCAGAGCCAGGAGTCAGGCACAGCATACCACAAGGAACCACGAGCATGAATTTCTTTGTTTGGGGAATTGCATGTCCTAAATCTTTGCAGGCTTGCAGTGGTCATGCCCATTCTGGCCCATGGTCTCTATTTCCAGGTGTGACTGATAAGCATCTTCCCTGTGTCACCCCAACTTCCTTAGGCCTGTCTTCCCTTTTGTCCAGTCCCCTCCCCCCAGTGTTTTGTAGGGAACATGCCTGTAATGTCTGGCCTTCCCTTTTTGATTTTTAATAATTAGCTAATTACAATGGTATCACCTGTGGACAGTTATATTTCTTTCTTTACAACAAACCATTACTAATATGTATATTCAAGTTGTACTCCTTTACCTTTACTTCTCTAAATTTGTTTTTTTCTTATTTTTAACCATATTTTTCTGCTTTACTATTGTATTACTACTAGAATAATTTATTGTTGTATTATAGTATGTGTCTACTGTTCTCTGCTGGAAAGCAAACGGGACTTGAGAACAAATCATCAGTATCCCAGCCCAGACACTGTAAATATTGTGTAAATTTATATTCTAGCCTTGCCTCACGTGTAAATTTGGAATGATGAGTATGATGAAGAAGAAGAATATGGTGATTAAGATGATGGGTGATTAATTGACTGTCTCTCCAACTCAACTTCATACCTCAGAGTCTGAACCAGAAGTGGGCAAACTATGGCCATCATGTCAAATCTGGCTTTTCCCTGGTTATTGTAAATAATGTTATATTGGAACACAGCCATACCCATTCATTTATGTATTGTCTGTGGCTGCTTCCATGCTACAAAGACCGAACTGAGCATTGCAATGGAGACTGTGATGCCGCAAAGCCTAAGGTATTTACTCTCTAGTCCTTTACAGAAAGTGTTTTCTAATGCCTACGCTAGATAGTCACCAAATATGTGTTTCGATTTGTGAAAATTCAGGGCTATTGCCTCAATGAGATAGGAGGTTGCCTATAACAAATTTGTATTATATACGATATCCAGAAAGTTCCCCAAGGAGAGCCTAACCCAGCTTTCAGCTGCTGAGAGAGAGAGACATAGCATTTATCTTTTCACTCTTGAAATGCTACCTACAGGGCCACTGTTAGCAGAGGTCATTATGCAAATACAGATTCTTCTCTACATGATACCACATGCCGGGCATTTGCACAGATGTAAATTGTATTAAGGCCTGAGTGTAATGTGTGTGTACTTCAGTTACTTTTTGAAATTGCTCAGTCATCTGGATGTCTTTTACTGTGTTTTCCAGGAAATATGAACTAGAGAATTGAGCAATTTTCTTGTCAATTTGATCAATGTAGACTGGCAACCGGGATGCCTTTATTTAAAAAAAAAAAATACCACCACCTCCACTTCCCTTGTTAGAATATATTTATTTATTTTTCTAAATTACCCAGTTAATTACTACAATTTTCCAATCTATCTTAACCACTGAAGGTTTAGACTGGTTCAATATTACATGTGGTTGGTACAATTGAGGTCTGTTCCCAAAGTATGAGCTTATTCAGTGTAGGATTCATGTTTGTTTATCCATCTGCTTGCTTGGTCTTTTTGATCTGCAGTTTAAATTGTTGAAATTTCACCTTTAAAATCAACCAAGCATCACTTTAGAAACAGGAAAGACATTGGAATGGAAAACCAAAGAATGAGGAATTCAGAGAAACAGTGCTCTATTGGCAAAGGGAAGGTTCAAGAAGAAAGGGCCTTGTAGGAGACCTTGGATTGAAGTGCTGGGCAGAGTTTTGTAGGATAAGAGGGAACAAAAGCAGCTAATGCCTCAGAAGGAACCATCAGTGAGGGATCATTTGACTCATAAAGACAGAGGAGGGAGCTGGAATGCTTTAGAGAGGGTTAGTGGCCAGTAAACATGTTTAAGAATAATTAATCTGAGAAAATAAAACTGGTTGTGGAATTCTACCATGACCTATTTAAAAGGGATCTTGAACTGGGTTCTTATAGTACTACCTGGCCAAGTACGGGAATTTTCTGGTCATGCTACCATCTCCTCCTCCAGGCATTCAAGGACTCCTCTATCATCAGAGTGTCCTTATCATTAAACAAGTCATTGTCCCTATGGAGTGGGCAGATGGGGTCAGAGGCAAAGTCACAGGGAATGTACAAGTGTCATGCTTGAGTGGACGTCCACAGACACCATGTTGCCCACTGGGCGTCCATGGTCCTCATTTGCATCAGCGAAAACATGTATGGATGAGAGCATGCTCTCTCAGCCCCTACTTCTCACCTAGAGGATGGTACTTGCTCTAAGGATGATACTGGTTTCTGGGTCTCACAACTCCCTCCGGTACAGACCTCTTTTCCTGCTCATTTGTGCATTTTGAAGTGTGACTTTTGAACTTAACAGTGAAGCAATTTTTCAACCTCTACTGGTTTTCCCAAGAGCGACTCATACTCACATTCCGGGAAAGATCCCTGGAGGTTCTGTGGAAGCAATTTTGTGGGAAGACTAAAGCTTTGCTGTAACTCGCCATATGTGGTCATTAGATTTGAAGGTTTGGAGTTTATTGATGACTTCTGACATTGAAGGTGGAGGAAGCCATGTCTTAGGCCAAGGTTCAGAAAGCATTCAAAGGGTTTTCTTGTTGGTAGGTTGGTTGGTTGGTTGGCTGTCTGTAGGGATGAAGTTAAAAGTGAAGGCAGAAAGGACCTAAAACCTTACAGAGTGACAGGAAAGACCACACGGAGATCCAGGCCCATCATTCCACATCTAGAAGGCATCTGCCATAGTTAGAGCTGAGAACCCAGGACTAACAGAGAGAGCAGAGCGTTTGCCAGTGTCCAGTGGGTCAGCTCCCTCGAGTGAGATGGACAGAGGTCACTGGCCAGGGTGGGTAGGAAAAAAAAATTCCTGCTGAGATGTTTTGCAAATGACTGACATCTTTCAAAAGCCCATGCCTCCTACAAGTGACCTTTCTTCAACTGTAAGAGGCTTTCAAAAATTTGATGAGTGAATGCCTGCAGAAGTACTATGTAATGTGTGTTTTGAAGAAAATATAGCTTGGCAGCTTTGAGGGAATCTGAGGTCATTCTAATTAAGAGGATTTACCTGACCAAGGACAGAAGTGATGTAAGTCTGGCATATCCTAAAGACTCTTCGCAAACGACTATATTAATTAAAATCAGTGCTTTTCAGGATATGTTATCTGTTCTGAGGGCCTCAGTGCAACTTTGATTGTGTTTCCCGTCCTTTTCTTTTTGAGCAAAAGTGCATACGCTATTTATCAGGTTAGTTTATGAACATGGAGGCTCAGCCCACATCTTTTATCTCAAAACGCAGACCACTGTGGTGTAATTACAGTCCTTTGGGTATTGTTTTAACAAAATATTTTAATTTCTTTGCTTCTCTTCCCCTACTTCACTGAAGAGCTTCTCAGCCTAGACCTGTACAGATTTTAATGGGCAAAGAAATCGCTTGAGAATTGTTTTTTTTAAAAAAATGCATATTCTGCTTTAGAAGGTTTGGCAGGAATACAGGCCCGAGTTTCTACATTTCTTAGAAGCTTCTCAGCGCTGCTTGTGCAGCTAGTCTGGGGACCATATCTTGAATAACAATGGCTAAATGAAAGGGAAGGAGTTTGATAGCAAAAAGGGGTTGAGTTTTTGTAAAAATATTTTTTTTATTGATTTCAGAGAGGAAGAGAGAGGGAGAGAGAGATAGAAACATCAACGATGAGAGAGATTCATTGATTGGTTGCTTCCTGCACACCCCACATTGGGACTTGAGCCCACAACTCAGTCATGTGTCCTAAGTGGGAATCAAACTGGGAATCAGTCACTGAGCCACTGCAGCCTGGCAGAGGGGTTGAGTTTTATAGTCAGAGAGGCCCGGATGGTCTGAATTCGGGCTCTGAAACGGATGGTGACTTAAAAGCTCTAGGACTTAAACAAGTTGTTGAAGCTCTCGGAGCCTTGTTTTCTTATCTGAAAAGGGGATGGTGATACTGCCTTCACACGCATCTTCTAAGAGATACGCTTCCTCCTGCCTCTATCACGTTCACCGCTTTATCTCCACGACTGAGCGTAATTCCTGGCACATCCCAAAGATGTTCTGAATGAAGGATGGAATGATTAGTGAGTTACCAAATAAATAGGTTTGAGGATAAATTTTATGATGTGATTAGAATGTGCAGCAGAGTATTTGGCCTTAAAAGACATTTCAGTAAATGTTGTTTACCTCCCATCTCCTCCTTTTTCCTCTAAAACAGAAAGCTGAATTAGGATGTATGTCTCACACTGCTGAAGCAACATCATGTAAAAACGGTCTTCTCTTTGTGATTCCTCAGGAAAATTACAGTTATGCTTTAGGTCAGCAGTCGCCAGCCTTTCGGACCTCACAGAGCACCAGTGGTCCGAGGACCACCAGTTGGCTACCGCTGCTCCAAAGGTTTCCTTAAACCAGTGGTTGCCCACCTTTCAGAGATTGTGGGTGTTGACCGCTGCTTCAGATAATAGAAGTTGGATGAATGGATGAGAGAGCAGTTTCGTGATGTTGTTATTATTACACATCCATGGACCAGGGTAAATTAGGCAAGCACTTTTCAAACATTGATCATCTAAATATATGTTTATGTCTTATCTGCTGCTGGAGCCCTGGGAGAAGAAAATTCGAAGCATTTCAGAATTCTGTGGATTCAGAAGAGACTGGAACCAGGTACACAGCTGATCTTGGGAATACAAACATGACAAACCTGGCTCACTGATTCCTTAGACCTCTAATTCCCTGAAGAGTCTAAATTTGAGTTTGACAAGTTCTATCTATCTATCTATCTATCTATCTATCTATCTATCTATCATCTATTTATTGGTTAATCCTCAACCAAGACTATTTTTTCACTAATGTTTAGAGAGAGTGGAAGGGATGGGGAGATACAGAGAGAAACATCAATTTTGTGAGAGACACATCAATTGGTTGTCTCCTGCACGGGCTCCAGAGCTGGAGAGAAGTTTGCAAATGAGGTACATGCCCTTGATTGGAATCTAACCCAGGACCCTTCACTGCTCAAGCCTGGTGTTCTATCCACTGAGCCAAACTAGCTAGGGCAAGTTTGGATCTTTTAAAGTACAATACGCATGGAACTTAAGGAGTTAACATTAATTCACATATAAGTTGGATCAGATTGCTTTCCTCACTTTAAAGCAGCAAACACATGTCTTGAAAGAGGAAGAAGAGCATCTAGGCTAATATGAATTCTGGCAGATAGGCATAGCTAAGCCATGTGACTAGCAGTTCTCTATGATAATGATTACAATTATGATCATTCTAATAGGGAGATAAAGTTTTCATTATTGTGTAGTAATGTAGACTCATTCCGGGCTGATATTGTGGGATCTGTATCTACACCCAAAGGTCAGTCTCATCAAATCTTAATCAGAAAATCTTTGTCAATTTCTGAATTAGTGATGCATGAGCCCCTGAGATGGCTGGGTACTCAGGTCATAGGTCACCCATTGATTCTAAAATGAGCCAAACACATTGAGATTAGAAGTACTTAGAAATGTAAATGGAATCAATTGAAGTGTTGACACTTGGTGGTTTTTATAGCTGCAAGATAAATATTTAAAAGTGACTGAGGAGATATAAACAAAAACACTATCAAAACAATTTTTCCTGTCCTGGAATGATAGTCATGCAGACAATGTTGTCCTAGAAAATCAGACCTTAATTTTTAGAAAATGTGAAGGTGAGAAGTAATTGCTCTTAGTTATTTAGTAAGTGAAGTAAGTCAGAGTAGAAAGATCTCTCAAAGTTGTGTAAAAATTAGGAAAGGGTGGAGCACACTGAAACTCTTTTTCAAATGGAGAATGTGGTCTTGAGAGTCCACAGACCAATAAAGGAACCATGATCAAAAGTCAGACACCAGGAGGAAATGCCTCATGGCTCTAGGCCAGTGGAGCTCCACATCAAATGCCGAGGGAGAGGAGGAGGTAAAAGAAAAGAGAGGGAGGGAGGGAGGATTGGAGGGGGGACAGGGATGAGCTCCAGAGCTAACAAATTAAGATTTTCTGACTTATATCAGCTCTCTATTAGGGAAGGATTGGTGAGGAAAAGCAAAATAACTCTTCTGTTTTATGCTTCCAATTAACTGGAAAAAATACCCCCAACCAGATTACTTGCTTAGTAATCTGTACTTACCAGTAGTGAGATTTGATGATTTACCATTAACACTGTGTTTTCACCATCTTGTGAATCTGGTACAAGCATTGTTTGGAATAGGCATCCCTTAATTCCTTAGAACTCATTGGACCTCCCAGATCCTATAATGGTGTCCAAGACAAAATAGAAAATGGACTAAGATCCTGAAGGAATTTCTACATGTGATGACTTCATAAGTCACATGTTACACGAATGATCTTAATTTGGACAGGTGATGAGCTTAGTGTTGGCGTTGATTGAGTAACTTGGTGACTTGCTTTCTTATCTCTAATGATGTGAAGATGGTTTAGTAGATTGCACCCATAAAGAGGTGCCAATGTCTTCTTATAGGCTTATTGGTAAAACAAAATGAGTCCTTATACAGTGGTACCTCGAGATACGAGTGCCCTAACATATGAGATTTTTGAGATACGAGCGATTTTTGCTTTGAAATACAAGCAACAATTGAGATAAGAGTAATTGCCCGGATCAGCCGTCAGCACACCACCCACCGGTTTACCACGACTTGAGCGTCTCATAGTTTCCCACGCCTCAAGGTTACGGAATGAATTAAACTCGTATCTCGAGGTACCACTGTAGTGGCAAATTATAGGGTGGGGAAGGAGGTAAAGAATGGGAAGATAGGGAGATACATTTTTTTACATTTTATTTAAACATTGATTTTAGAGAGGAAGGGAGAGGGTGAGAGAGAGAGAAATGTCAATAATGAGAGGGAATCATCCATCAGATGCCTCCTGCACGCCCCTTACTGGGGATTGAGCCCACAACCCAGGCATGTGCCTTGATGGGGAATCGAACTGCGACCTCCTGGTTCATGAGTCCACACTCAACCACTGAACCACACCAGGCTGGCTATTATTGCCAATATTGTTTCAGGTGAAAACTTTAAAAAAAAGGTTTACTTTAGGAAACAGGTTTTTATTTGTTTTTCTTTGCAGGCAGTAGCTGTTTTGGTAAACTGGCACACAGACAGTGTAGGACATTTTGCCCTTTAAAGAAAGCGACAAAGTTAGAAGAAACAGAAAAGCAGCTGGCATGTACACTGATTTTATAAGGTCTGTTCTGATAAGCAGCTGCCACCAGACAGAAAGAGCCACTGTAAAAGGTCCCCAGCCTCCCTTAGTCCCCCGGCACCTTGACTTTGCAATAACTGCATCTCATTTGCCCATGGTATCAGGGGCAGGTTTGTTCTGTTAGATTCTGACAAAAGTCACTGATGATAGCAAACATTGTTGTGGTACATGTGTCACATAAAGAAAAAAATGCAAAGAATTTATTGAATTGTTTTTATCTGGTAGATGATGGAGATTGGTTTCTGACCTACTGTTTTGCCTGCAAATAGTTAATTCCATTATTGCAAAGAAAATGAAGCTATTACCTTCATTTATATCAGGATATTTTAGAAGAGTGACTAGTTGGGAAGGTGGGTCAGCTGGTTGGAGCATCATTCCTCACACCAAATGGTTGTGGGATCAATTCCTGGTCAGAGCATATACATAGGTTGAGGGTTTGATCCCAGGTCAGGGCATATACGGGAAGTGTCCAATTGCTGTTTCTCTCTCACATGGATATTTCTTTCTCTATCTCTCTCTCTCACTCTCTTCCTTTCTCTAAAATCAATGAACATATTCTCAGGTGAGGATTACAACAAAAATAAAAATAAAAATAAGAAAGTGGACAGTTGGGGTTGAATAACACTTTCTCAGGCTTTTAAATGAAATTAGGAGATTCCTAAATAAATATAATGGGGGTTTCCTTTTCTAAATGTAAGTTGATCAATGTATTTTAAGCCTTTTAATTCCCTAATTGTGTGCCTTTCCTCACCCATTCCACTGATCTGATTTTAGAGTCCATTGTCATCCTATATCCAAAGTTTAGTGTGTATGCTGTCATAATTGTCACCTGGAGTGGTACCTTCAAACCCTGGTGGAAATACACATGTATAGTTTTAATTTTAACTAACACACACACACACACACACACACACACACACTATTCTTTACTATTATCAATAAACAAAATTCCGCTTATGGGGCTTCCCAGCCTTCTAACCTGTTTAATAGAATATTGGAATCATTTTTTTGACATTTTTATGGCTTGATACACATGACTAATGATGCCCTTTGTAACACAGGATATATTCTGCTGCTGGAAAGCTCTAATGTACTTAAAATTGATGGAAAAAAACTAATCTACTTGGGGTGACAAGTCAGTGTACAGTGAGTTAATTGCATGCTCAAATTCTCTTTTCCAGACAGGATTTTGTTTTCTAACACAGAATGGAAAAATTTATGATCACATCTCCTCAGTAACTGTAGCCTCAGCCCTGGGCATGTATAGATAGTATTTGTAGTTTAGGTACATTTCACAGAGCAATTGTCTTCTGTTTCGCACTGTGGTTGGCAAACTGCGGCTGGCTAGCCACATGTGGCTTGCAAACCATGCTTTGCCGCTCTGTTGACTAATGAGTTTGCCGACCACTGGTTTAGCATCATCACCCAATGAGAATGAGGTTAACATGTCAACTGTGAATGGCCTGACTTCATGAACTGGAAATTTCCATTGAAAGGCCAAAAAGACACTGATCCTTACATAGTTTCCACCCTCTTGATAGTTTACTGTAAGGCCAATATAAAGATGTTTCTGGCCGTATCCTTCAAGCCCTTTGTCTATTAAGTGAACTATAGAATTGGTCTCTTTGCCTTTTCTGTCCCACTTCAGTCTAAAAACGCTGAGATTTTTCCACTCACTCTTACCTCTTAGGATGCCTTCTCTCTCACTGTATACAATATATGCTTTCTCTGAAGCCTTCCCCGACCAACTTGGAGACGACCTTGGCTGATGATCAACTGAACTGAAAAATGGTTTCACTTCTCCTGAAGTACTGTCTTATCTTGTTTCTCTATGTCAGCGGTTCTCAACCTGTTGGTCACAACCCCTTTGGGGGTCGAATGACCCTTTCACAGGGGTCACCTAAGACCATCAGAAAATGCAGACATTTACATCACGATGCATAACAGTAGCAAAATTTCATGGTTGGGGGTCACCACCACATGAGGAACTGTATGCAAGGGTCGCGGCCTTAGGAAGGTTGAGAACCATTGGTCTATGTGTATCCTCCCCTCCATCCAGATTCTTGATTCTGAGCTCTCTGAGGGCAACTTTACTAACCATAATTTTGTCTGTCTTTCCCTCATCCAGTATATAGATTTGTATACATGTGAAGCAGTTGGGCAAGTGGAAAATTTAATATAAGTCGATCTCTTTTGCCTTTACATTAGTATCCTATCCTAAACCAGGAGATTATAAGCTTATTAAGAGCAGAGGTCATTGTTGACTTAACTTTGAATCTCCATTGCCTAGAGGTGATTATGTTGTAGGCACTCAACATTGTCTGTTGAGCTGAACTGAATTATCTCTAGTAAATGCATATATAGCATGCCTATTTTAAAGATGTTCAGAAAGAGATATGATGTAACATTTCTTGATAACTTGACTTCTGAATATTATTTGCGTTTAACTGAAGGGATCCTGGCTGAGGCTGGCATTGAGATGGCTTCTGTTTTGGCTTTGGCCAAGCCTTTCCATTTTAATTATGGCTTACTTAAACCACCAGCTCCAATGAGAGTTGTGTTATTCATGTACACACACACACACACACACACACACACACACACCAATTTTAAACATTTAAAAATAGTATATCGCCGAGACCAGTTTGGCTCAGTGGATAGAGCATCGGCTTGCAAACTGAGAGGTCCCAGGTTCGATTCTGGTTGGGGGCATGTACCTTGCTTGTGGGCACATCTCCACAATGGGGCGTGCAAGAGGTGGCTGATCGATGTCTCTCATCGATATTTCTGACTTTCTGTCTCTCTCCCTTCCTCTCTGTAAAAAAAAAAAATCAATAAAATATATTTTAAAAAATAATAATATATCTACAATCTCAGGATTTTTTTAAAATTATATCGATGGAATACATCCACTGAGAACTTTAAGCATCAATGAAGATGTGTAGCTACATTTCCAAATTTCTCAGTCTAACCCTCAGCCTTATCTAAAGAATATTAGAATCACTGGCTAAAAAAGAATAAAAGTGAAGTCCTTTGGCTGATCAGCCTGACACTATGTATTTCTCCGTGTTGACTGATTGATACACAACCTCAGTTCACCCCTTCTGGTGGCAATCCCCGCTTTTACCACTCCAAGCCTTCTTGGCACACAATATGGATGGTAGCTTATGAACAATGTCTAGACATGGCATTAAATCTCCTACCCTGCCATTTTCACTTGCCCTATCACTTTTAGGGACATTCCAACCATCTTGGGGAATAAATCTGTGGAGAGTAGACCCACCTTCAAATTTCCAGGTGGCTAGATTAATTGCCATTGACCTTTAAGTATCGCTGTAGAGATAAAAGGCACTGATCTTAAAATGCAGTCAGAAGAGTAGGAGCAGAACACATAGCCTCTCTTTCCCAGCCCCAGCAGTTTCTCAGCTGTCGGCATAACCTAAAGCACCGCAAGACCCTTCTCCTGAACCGAAGACCCGAGACATTTGTTGGACATGGTATATAGCCTGGATTTTACACTCCAGTAAATATGCTCTGTGTGTTCCCAAAAAGGCCAATATTTATATATCAAGCTCCCCAAGTTAAATTTACTTTCCCACATTAAGCCTGCATGATGAATGGTTTTATCTTGCCTATTACAGCCTGTTATATCATAAATCCCCAGGCAGGAGAAAGAAAAAAACCGACTTGAATGAAGAAAACCACGGAGGCGCAAGCCATTACCATTTAAGATGGTTATACTGAATCACATTTGCTAACAATAATATGTAAAATACCTTGGAAACCCCATTTACTCGTATTTTCCTCCCATTTCCATTTCTGTTGCTAACAACAACCCAAAAGGAATGTTGATGTAGGAATGTCTGACTAACCTCACATTTCCATTTCCCTCTTTTATTGTCAGCATAATATAGTATCCCTTGAACCAATTTTACTTATATTCTTATTTGTTAGATGAATAACTGAATGAATGAACATACATGGAAAAGCATTTCCGTATTCTTGTTGGACTGCCTCTTCCAGTCACTGAAATTTTCACCTTTTGCTCAGCTTTAAGCGAATTTCCTGTTTTCAAAAAGGCTTTTTCTGAGTTGGTTGTTGTTCTCTTGCTCCACACTTCTGTAGATCTTTGAATCTTGTTTAGGTAACTTTTTTTTTTTTGTTGTTGTTGTTAATTCTCACCTGAAGATATTTCCCCATTTATTTGTAGAGAGAGTGGAAGGGAGGGGGAGAGACACACGGATTGGTTGCTTCCCCGACCAGGGCCAGAGCCTGAAACCCAGGAATGTGCCCTTGACCAGAATCGAACCTGGGACCCTTCAGTTCAAGGGCCGACACTCAATCCACTGAGCTAAACCAGGTAGAACTGTTCAGATAACTATTTTTTAAAAAAATATATTTTATTGATTTTTTACAGAGAGGAAGGGAGAGGGATAGAAAGCCAGAAACATCAATGAGAGAGAGACATCCATCAGCCGCCTCTTGCATGCCCCCTACTGGGGATGTGCCCGCAACCAAGGTACATGCCCTTGACCGGAATCGAACCTGGGACCTTTCAGTCTGCAGATTGGCGCTCTATCCACTGAGCCAAACCGGTTTCGGCTCAGATAACTATTTTAATCTGCTTTGCAGTAACGGTATTTAAGTAGTGTTAGTGGTCACTCATCAAGTGTCTCGTTCAATTTAAAACTACTCAGTGAGAGGTCTTTTATGCTTCTTTCTTCCTATTCTACCAACTGGAGCATAGCGCATTTAGAAGTTGGATGGCATCACAATGACCAGATAATTTATAGTCCAAATTGGACCCTTTTGAGAGGGAAGGGAGTGGAATTAGTATGATGTTGAGACAACAGGCACAAGCCAGGACCCTCCCAGGCAAACCTGATGTGCGGACTCACTAGGAAGCATGGACCATGATTCTGATTGCAATAAGATTCAGACATGAGTGAGAGTTGTGCAGTGGGCTCTGTGTTCAAGTGTGTTTTCTGATCTCTAAGAATAAAAGGAAGTTTAACGGGAAGTTGTGAATAAATGTGTTCTTGGTATTTTTACTGGGGCTAAATATTTAAAGACGAGAGAAGACACATGCTTGGCAAATGATTGGATGTTTCAGGCTGCAATTCTTCCAGGTGAAAATAAAAACAAGATATGTGGTTTCTACTGTACAGCTTTATTATGTGCGCTGGTTGCATTCAGGAAATAATTGCTTGTAGCTAAGCATCTTACTTGTGTACATATTAGTCTTCATTACTAGGCTGAACTACTTCAAGGAAGGAATTGCTTATTTATATCTGTATCCCTTATGTGCCTGTAGTCAAAAACTGTGCCGTGAAATTTTGTGAAAGTTTGAGTTTTTGCTAGTTTAACCTTCGCTTAATGGAGGCTCTTTTATAAAAACTATTGACTAGTTGAACTTTCCACTGAGGAGGAATTTATTTTCACAAGACGCCATTCCATTCTTGAATTGCCATGTTTATGGGAAAATGTCCCTTTAACTGAAGTGAAAAATATGTCTTGTTAGAACTATGACTGGATTTGACATACCGTTCAAGCCCTCTACAGGGCATCGTGAGTCTACTCGCTGGTGCTCACTTGACCTCAGGATGTACCCAGAGTAAATCTAATCCCTCTCCTTTCAAATAGTTGAAGCCTCGTATCATGGTCTCCTGAGTTCTCTCTTATCAAGCTCTGGCTGTGCCACGTTTTAAAATCCTTCTCATACGATTTTCTTCCAGGCTAATTGCTATTCTTGTCATCTTTGAAAGTATCCTGCTTTGAAAGGATGTCTTAAAAAGGAATACACAGTGCAGGGCAAAATGCATAGTACAGCAGGTTAGTACCCAGGCTGCCATGCAGTTATGCGGGTTGTACATTATATAATGGTGCCTGACAGAGGTGGTGAGGGGAAGCTAAATTCTAGCCTGCTCATCACCCACCGAGTCTATGTCTTCACAGAGAAAGAAAGGGCCTCCTTTTATTTCTTTTATTAGTGCAGAGTGATGGAATGAGCTTGCCAACACCCTATAGCCTCTGCTCACCTTGCCCACCTCCTAGATTCTGTATATCTTTAGAATGCAGCCTAAGATTTCCTTTTTTGGCAGGCATATAATTCAGACATTATTTTGACCTTGTAGCTATAGCAAAAGTCCCTGGTCTTATTTATATGAGCTTCTGTTAAGCCAGATTTCTCCTATTGTACCTGACGTTGATATATGTCATTGAAAGGATAGAAACTTTTGGAAACTTGTGCAGATTTCCCCCCCACGTTGACCTGGAAGTCATTAATCAACACTTTTGGAATACTTTTTTTCCCCCTACCAGCTGTTAAGCCATACCACTCTTCGTCATTTCTCCACGTTCTCTAGAAGGATGTCTTGAACCATAAAATCTTTTGCTCAGCTTATTATTTCACATTCATGGTACTTCATGAATCAACCAGGTAAACGAATATTAATTCTTAGCAATCACTTCTTTTTCGTCTTCGGAAGCAGCCACACTTTATGTAATATACTCATTAGGGTTTAATTAAGGCTTGCTATCAATCTCACCAGTTTCCCTCCTCATCGCTCATCCTCATTTCTTTTGAAAACCAGGACATTCATTTTTCTCTGGACACCTGACATCTTTCCTGTTTCTCCTTAAATCTTCAGGGGGAATCTGTCGAGATATCTGCCCAATTACTCATTTTATCCACCTTTGCCTCTGACCTCCTTTTCTGGAGCATGCCAGCAATCAAAGTAGGAGGCAGAGGACCCCTGAGGGTGAGTCTGTGCCTCCACATTCCCCAGAGACTTCTAAGAGAGAAGGGATGGAGCTCTCTTCTCAAAGTCACCGAACCAAAGTCAAGGGAAAGTAACAAAGTGTTTTTGCTTCACCACGAATATTGAGGTTGGTCAAGAGGATGACTGTTGTGAGGAGTGTTCTTCCTATCTGATGTTTTTGCTCTTCTGAAAGGTCCCCGATCTTGCTTAGTCTGTGTAAGCGTAGTATGTTACTAAGTGAGTCATCTGCATGCCTCCTGGTTTTGCCATGTACAGGTGAAATGCCTCTTGTATTTTAAGTGATGGAATTAGTAAAGGTTTGGTCTCCTATCTGAGAACCAGCTCATTCATAGCTGGCTTATTAGTATGAAAAATACCCTTTCCTTTCACTCCTAGTTTTTCAGTTGCTTAATCTCTGCAAGTCACTCAAGGAGCTCACAACAGTTTATCTGCAAGAGGAAGACTAAGCAGACTGTGACAGTCAGGATATATACTAGACTTTGCTGCAATAACTAATGACCCCCTAAACGAAGTGGCTTAAAGTGAGACTAATTCTCTCATCCACCCCACTTTTCAGTGAAGGTTGGTTGGAGAGCTCTTTTCCATGGAACCATCACTCTTCCTACAAGACTCGGGGTGATGGGACAGCCACTAAGTGGAACAATGGTGGTAGCTGGGACGGAGAGAAAGGAATGTTGTGCAGCATGCACTACTTCTTAAAGCTTGTGCTCTGAAGATACATGCGACACTTTTCTCACAGTTTAGTGACAAATCAAGTCACAATTACCTTTTTATGGGCAGGAAGTATAGTCCTACTATGTGTCTAAAGCATGTGTGAATGGCCAAGAAAGTCATTTGAAAAGGTTTTTCTCTTGATATAGAAGTAATGGAATTGACAGATGCAAACTTTACCTCAGAGACAAGACAATTGTTTAAGGAGATGCAATTAGAATACCCAAATTCTAGAATTAAGAAAATAAAAAGCTTTGCAAATTTAAAAATTCAACAGGTACTTTGAAAGGATATAGTCTTTTCTGAAGACCAAATTAGATTCCTAGAAGATCAAGTGTAATAATTATTTCACAACACAAAGTAGAAATTCAAAATTATGAAAATATTAAGTAAAAAATATAAGAGACATAGAAGGCAGTTCCAAAACAACTTGCAAACAACAACAACAAAAAATAGGGAGAAAGAAGGACAGATGGAGGAACAATGTTAATTTAAATAAAAGAGAAAAGAAGTTTCTTAAGATAAAAAACCACTTGAAATTTCTGCTTGAAAAATATAATCAAGTTCCAGGCTGGTTTCATAAAGAAACAAAATTATGTGTACATAGCAAACATATATCTATACATATTTGTACACATACAGGATGTTCCCAAAATGTATACATACTTTAACAGCTGATAGCTCAATTTTGAAAATGAAATGAATTTTAATAAACACTTTATAATTATTCAGTGTGTGTCTACATATTTTTGGGACACCTTATATATGTAAATACACTTATGAATACACATGGGTGTGTGTACACTGGACTTAGAAATACATATATGTGCATATAACACGTATAACATACTAGCACATATATAAAACATTATATGTAACACACACATACACACCAGCTGGCGTTGTGTACTAGTATATACACATAAGTGTATATGTATAATCTTATCTCCTAGTGAAATTTGAGAAGGTCAAAGAGAAGTATAACTTTTTCTAGGCTTCCAGAGAGATAGAATGTATATCTTTATAGAGAAAGAATCAGACCAGCATTTGTCTGCAGCTATTGAAGCTATAATGCAGTGGGATGTTTAAGAGTCTACAGAGGGGAGGAGTGTCCAGGAATCTCATCTGAGATTTCACTCATCAATCAGAGAAATAATCATCATGCAAATCCTCAGACTATAATCTTTTCTTACATGATATCTGTGAAAATATTTGATGAGTTAATATAACCCAACGGAAATTGAGCCAGAATAGGTATTTCAAGATAGAGGAGAAGAATGATGAACAGTGAAGTTCACAAGATATATTTACTCAACAAAAAAAGTTCTATAAATGTGATACTGGTGGGTTCCCCCCCTCCCCCAATTTATAAATGGGAAAACAGAACATTACAGAGAGCAGACTGGCATGCAGAGTGGCACAGTGGGGATTCAAGCTGAAGCCATTTGAGAGCCAGTGTTCTTAATTATTTATCCATGTGACTTTCCTTGAAGCGTTGGTGTCTCAGTCTGTGTGGATTTCTATAACAAAATACCATGGACTGGATGGCTTGTAAACAACAGAAATGGATGTCTCAGAGTTTTGTAGGCTGGAAGTCCAAGGTTAGGGTGCCAGCATGGTTGGGGGAGAGCCCTCTTCCAGATGCAAAGCTTCTCCTTGGATTCTCAGCAGGGATTGCTCTTTTATACAGTCATTTACTGTACTTATGAGGACTCCAGATCACCCCCCAAAGGCACCATCTGCTAATATCATGATATTGGGGTTAGGATTTCAACATGTCATTCTGGGGAGGACACAACCATTCAGACCATAGCACTTGGGTTAAGGAAAGCGATTCTCTATACCAGGAGTAACAAAGGAACAAGAGACACAGGGCTCAACAAAAAGTGTTTGGCAAAGGATACCAAATATAAAGTCCAAAGATAAAATATAGAATAGGAAAAAGATATTTGTAACACATGACAGAACAAAGCTGATGTGGTTAAAATGATCAAACCCAATGATATAAAAAGTAAACTAAATTAAAAATCGGAAAATTATATGAACAGGCCATTCACAGAAGGTATGAAAATTGCCAATAACATAAAAATATCCCTCCCCTCATTTGTCATCTGGGTGGGTAGCACAAATTAAAACATCATTGGGCCCTAACTGGTTTGGCTCAGTGGATAGAGCATCCGCTTGTGGACTGAAGGGTCCCAGGTTCAATTCCAGTCAAGGGCATGTGCTTTGGTTGCGGGCACATCCCCAGTAGGGGGTGTCCAGGAAGCAGCTGATTGATGTTTCTCTCTCATTGATATTTCTAACTCTCTATCCCTCTTCCTTCCTCTCTGTAAAAATCAATAAAATATTTTTTAAAAACTCCATTGGAATAAAATTTTCCACTTTGTGGATTGACTACAGTTCAAAACAGGTATAACATTCACCATATAACTTATGAGAATTGTGATCTATATACTTATATATGCTTAAGGTATAGATTTATATGTTAAGCAAAAATTATCTGGCAATACATCTGAAACTTAAAAATATATATACATTCAAAAAACCCATTGGAAAACACAATTCTATAGAAGTTACAGCAAGACATTAAGCATATTACATTAAGACATTGATGTATTGGTAAATGTCTAACCACAGGCTAGGAAGGAAGGAAGGAAGGAAGGAAGGAAGGAAGGAAGGAAGGAAGGAAGAAAAGGGAGGGGAGGGTAAGGGAAGGAGGAGAGGGTAAGGAAGGGGAGGGGAGAGGGGAAAGAATGTAGGGAAGGAAAGGAAGAAAGAAAATTTATTTGTAGCTTCTGTCATTTTCCCTGGTGTAAATACTCCCACTGTGACCAAGTTCAAGTGGCTAATAAGCAGAGTTGAAAGAAGATGCTCACTATTGTACAGGCAACTCTAGTACATCACTGAACTAAGGCATGTGCACAAGAACCTCGATTATAACATGACTGTTATCCCACACTGTGTTCTGTATTCTCTCTATTCTTATACTTATTACAACAATACATGTAATACTTTTGTAGTTTTGACATTCTTTTTTTTTTAATTTTCATTATTTTTTTTACAGAGAAGAAGGGAGAGGGGGACAGAGAGCTAGAAACATCAATCAGCTGCCTCCTGCACACCCCCCGCTGGGAACGTGCCAGCAACCAAGGTACATGCCCCTGATCAGAATCAAACCCGGGACCCTTCAGTCCACAGGCTGACACTCTATCGACTGAGCCAGTCTTGGCAAGTTTTGACATTCTTATAAAATTGTTTAAAGGGTGAGATTCACTAAATGGCCTATGGCTACCCCATAAAGCCTTTCCATATTTTAAGATCTGATTTAATTGGGTCCTGGAGTCTCAAACTCAGTCAAATGCTCCATTACTATCTCCTCATCATCGGTTAAACATTGTAAAAAAAATCTAATAGCGCCCTCCCCAGTTTGGCTCAGGGGATAGAGTGTTGGCCTATGGACTCAAGGATCCCATGTTCAATTCCAATCAAGGGCACATCCCCAATAGGAAGTGTGCAGGAGGCAGCTGATTGATGTTTTTCTCTCATCTATGTTTCTAACTCTCTATCCCTCTCCCTTGCTCTCTGTAAAAAAAAAATCAATAAAATATATTTTGAAAGAAATCGGATAGCACCCTTAATAAAATGCTTCTTTAACACTCCAAGGTTGGCAAAGGAGTGATAGGTAACTTCATTGTTCACCTCAGAGGACCTGTGTTGGCCGTACTAAGGGCACAATCAGGTTTTCTTTCAGTTTTAACTTCACTAGAAGTTTCATGGAAGCAGAGACCATGTTTACCTTACTCGCCAAAGATCCCGGAAGCTAGCACAATTTCTAGCACTCTGGACTTAGTTAAGAAAATAATTATCAGCTAGAAAAGAAATAAAGATGTACATTTTCTATTTGCCACACTGGGCCCATTTGCTTTGAAAACCATCTTGGTAGAAAAAATGACCACAGAAGACTGGTTATGTTCCTTCCCTGCTATGTACGTGAACTAGAGACTACAGTTAGCTGGACTCTCTCTACCTTTGTTTTCCTTGAGCTTAAAAGAACACCTAGAAGAAAACGGCTTCTCTGTCTTTTTCTAAAAACATCTGTGGTTCTTCCTCTACTTCAGCCTCCCGGACACTTTGTGTGTGTCCTTCCCATTGCACAATTTGTTTTTCTGGCTTTGTACTCACCCTTTGAAAATAGAAGCTCATTAGAGAGCTCTCTGTGCAGCCAGTGGGTTAGTCTGATCATTTAAAAAATCTATTCCTGTTATGTTCATTGGTCTTTATGACGATATTATCAGAATTTCCCTTTTTAATAATTTCTGGCCTCATTTCAGCCATTTCCCTTTTTAATTCCTTAAGCCACATTGTCATGGTTCTATTTGTTTTGGTCTGATGAGCAAAGAACTGCTGGTTTCCCAGCATCATTAGTCTACTGGACATGGTGTCGCTAGATACTGGACTGTTTTCTTCAGTTTTATAACCTATATTTGTTCCTCACCCCAAAAGCCCTGGGGCTGTAGTATATGGAACAGACATTTCACTGTCCCTTCCCCGTTTAATGATGTCGGCAGTGTTTGCTGAATGCCCACATGCCTGTCTGAGTCAGTAGTGCCTATTTTATTATAAACTCCTAGGAAAAAGCAAATGTCCAAGTATCTAATATAGTGCAATTCCTTTGGGCACTTAAATACTGTGTGGGTGGTGCATGTGTATAAAGAAAATATTTGACTCACATGTTTCTAAAGGAAAGGGTCTGGTTGGTATTTAAGTAACTCCAAATGCTTTTAAAATAGTGTAGTGTCTGTGAGCTGTATGTGCATGAGCTAATCAGGGCAGCGGCTATAGAGGGTTTTGGAATGAAGCTTTAGAGTAAAACACCGAGTGACTCCTTAATATCATTATAAAACTCTTTTCCAAATTAAAAATCAACTCTAAGAGGTCTCACAGAATTTGCCATATCTGTAGGCTGTCTGTGGTAGTAACCCTTTTGCAAAAGATGTGAAGAGAAGAGGAACCAGGACATTTGGAAAGGGAAAGAGGGCATATTCTGTGCTAAACACAGGAGAGATGCATTTTTCTGTTAGAGAAAGTGAAAACTTAAATATGAAGAAAGGCCACATGGAGTTTAGGCACTCAGAATGCTGGGGAAATGATTTTGAATAAAGAACCCCATTCAAAGTGCACACACGCACACATATACATGCCAAAAACTCAGGATAGCATGAGGCCTAATCAAATTTGTACTTATGAGCTTAGCTTAAGTGGTGACTGATAACAGCACAAGGTTTATAAGCATGGCACATAATTGTATTTGAATTGTATTTGAATTTGCTGCTTCTCTGCATGTTATTTGACTAAAAATAAAGAAAGGTGATTGTTTTCATAAACAGTTATATTTTATGAAAAAAAAAAATCTGACCTACATAGCGTGACTGTGCTATTTCAAATCTGTTTGGACCCATGAGATCATTGTTAAGTCACGACAGCTCAACTTGCAACTGACTATCTGAATCGTACGGTGTTCAGGAAGAAATAAATAGCCCCATTTCGGAAAGGCTTGTCTATAAAGTGACAGTAAACTTCATTGTAATTAGCTCTAGCATTCTCATTTGGAACATTAACTTGCCAAAGAGTCTTTATCGTGAAATCTGTGGCCGAAACGTCCTGTTGTCTGAGCTGAGGGGACCGAGCTTCCCTCTCCAAGGAACCTCACCTGCAAAAAATGGATAGTCTTTGTCTCTTGCCAGATTTCCAAGGGCATCTGAAGAATGAAGTCTTTAAAACTCTACAGAACATATGTAAATAATCACTTTCATTAAATACCCTCCTTGGGCAGACAAATAGGCCCTGTGATTTGACAGGTGCCTTTTTGTCTCCATTACCTATGATGGAGATGCATAAATCCCCCTCTAACCAGCTCATATGTAAATATCTCCAACAGGACCCTGATAGATCTGCCAGAGTAGATGGATGTGATTCCTGGCCAGCTTCATATTCCAGTCGTGTACCGGAGTAGAAGGGCCAGGCAGACCCAATTGGGGCTTTTCACTTTGTCAAGCAGAGTGATGAATTCTTTTCGCTTTATCCTGTGCGAGCACTCAGAAGAATCTTAAAAGGTTGAAATGTCTTCACATGATGGCCATATATGAATTTGGGCGGTAATTCAATTTAACAAGTTATTATGAGGATACCTACTAAAGGCAGATCATTCTACTAGGTGTTCACTTGAGGAAATGTTTCCACATGCCAATAATACTTGGTTCTGTCTCTCAAGAGGCTTAAAATGTAATCAAGGAGGTAAATGAATACATATTTGATATGAGTAGAAACAAATTTTGGTGATGCAGAGTCTATAACCAATAAGAGATGGATCCTGTCTGTTAGAACAAGAAGTAAGTAGATAGATATGATGATTTGAGGCAAGCCTTGAGGACTTTTATTTTTTTTAATATATTTTATTGTTTTTTTACAGAGAGGAAGGAAGAAGAATAGAGAGCTAGAAACATTGATGAGAGAGAGACATTGATCAGCTGCCTCTTGCCCGCCCCCCACTGGGGATGTGCCCACAACCAAGGTACGTGCCCTTGACCGGAATCAAACTTGGGACCCTTCTGTCCGCAGGCCAACGCTCTATCCACTGAGCCAAACTGGTTTCAGCTAGCCTTGAGGAATTTTAAATGTAAATTATGCCCAGCCAGTGTGGTTGAACATCGATCTATGAACCAGGAAGTCATGGTTCAATTCTGGTCCAGGCACATGCCTAGGTTGCAAGCTGTCTCCAGTAGGAGGCAGCCAATCAGTGAGTCTCTCTCTGATCATTGATGTTTCTATTTCTCTCTCCCACTTCCTCTTTCTTCCTCACAGGAATAAAACTGTTTTTTAAAATGTACAATTATTATTTCTGCACTTTTAAAGCTAAGGATCTACCTAGATAAAAACAAAAATGGCTACCCAAGATCGCTACCTGTTGAATGAACTGACTTCCGGTTAGTATTCATTAAGTCTTTAAACAAATGAGAACCTTGGGAAATGTTAGAGAGCAAAGTATAGGGAGACAACTCTGAGAGAAGGACCACAATTCTCCGAGTCTTCCAGGACCAGTATCAGATGGAGACAGTATGTGCTTAGCATAGACTTCCCTAGTCAATGAATCTAAATGTGGTGATCATGAGTCTGAATGTGAACTTGAGAGCGAAGGGAAGGTTTTAGATCATTAGGTTCTCCTAGTAGAAGAGGAGGACAGAAGAAATGGAGTGCACACAAATAAGAGAAAGCAGGTGATGAACAAATTTTAACAAATCAGGCTCTGTTTTCAGGTTTGCATTTAAAGGACATTTCATGTTTTGAGAACTATCGGTTTTGTTGATTCTACTTTTTAAATTTTTTAAAATGTTTTATTGATTTTTAGGGAGAGAGAGAGGAAGAAAGAGGGATAAAGCGATAGAAACACTGATGAGAGACAAACATAATCTATAGGCTGCCTCCTGCACACCCCCTATTGGGGATCAAGAGACAAGCCAGGCATGTGTGCTGACCAGAATCAAACCAGTGTCCTCTTGGTTCATGGTGATGCTCAACCACTGAGCCACACCAGCCAGGCAGTTTTGTTGATTCTTTACAATACTCTCTATTGCCTGGAATTCCAAACATTTTATGCAGTTTTGCTTTCGTAGAAGATAATGTTGAATTCCTGAACGCTTTCTTTGAGAGTGTTGATATACATAAGCCCTAATTACCCCAACAATGGCTTGGGATAATTTTGTTTGTCTATTAAGTAGAATAATATTATTTTCCTGTGGATATCAAACATACTACTGTCTGTGATCATGATGAGACTGTTGGTTTCAGGACTGTCATAGGAAAAGAGACCATTCTGATTTTATATAATGAGTCAAAATTCAGGTCACTTGATATAGTCAGAATTTTTTCTTTTTAAGAAAAGTAGTTGATGCTTTGGATTTTATTGAAAAGTAGAAACTATCTCCTATGGGTTTTCTATAATAGAGAAAGTCTGGTAGTGTTTGTCCTTTTGCCCTTTCCCCCTTTATCAATAAGTTAAGACAGCCATGTCCATTTTATCAGTTATCAATAGCAACTACAAAATTAACAGCCTGTTGTTTAATTTTGAATATGTTGGTGAAACTAATCCAGAGAAAGAGCGCTTTCTGAGCCAAGGGTTGAGTAGAAACTAGAGCTTCCTGGAAATTTTACTGGCCAGGAATGAGGAAGCTGTTTCTTGATTCTGGTTTTGCTGTCCATTAGCAGAGACTCCACTACTCTGTCTTTTCCTCTGGATTTCTGTGTCTACACTGGTAAAAGTTAGGATCCAAAAACAGGTTTCTTGGTTACAAATAATAGCAACAAACACGAAGCACTTATTTTACGTCAGGCCCTCAGCTAATCCCCTTGTCTGTATTACTTCATTTAGTTCAAAGGACCGCTCCTGTGAGGTGAAATTATTATCTCAGTTGAAGGAATGGAGACATAAAGTGTATCATGGGTGTAATATACCAGGCATTGCACTGAGTGCTTTCTGTGTATTTAGTTCATTTTAATGTGATTCTCCTAAGAGCCCTGCAATCAAGCTGCATTTTAGACAGGAGGAAATGGACTCCAGGAAGCAGTGATTTACCCCCCTCCTCTCTCTCAGAGCATCACGGATTCAGGACAAATATACGGATCTCCTGACTCCAAGTTGGCACCTTTCCACTACACCGAAACCAGTGGAATTGGACTTTTTCCATATCTGTAATTTAAAAAAAAATGTTTTTCTTGATTTTAGAGAGGAAGGGAGAGGAAGAGAGAGATAGGAAATATTAATGATGAGAGCAAATCACTGATTGGCTGCCTTCTGCACACCCCCTGCTGGGGATCGAGCTGGCAACCTGGGCATGTGCCCTGACCGGGTATACAGCCATGACTTCCTGGTTCATAGATCTATACTCAACCACTGAGCCACATAGATCTATATATATATATTTTTTAGAAGAAACCTAGGAATTTGGCAACTTCCAAGCCAAATTTGGCCTCATTTGCATGCACAGTCATTTAAAATGGTTGTAGTTGCCAACATATTAATGTGAAGAAGCTTCCCGCAAATCATGGAGATTTCTAGCTTCTCTGAAAAATGAAAAGATGTGCTACCCCTGGGCTCTCATCTCTCCATGGCAAGTGGCCACGGGAGCTGAATCGTGCGCTCTCTGTTTCACACAGCGCCCACCCAGCCTCCTTCATTTGTCGGCGTTACCTCCAGGGCCTTTGTGTTCAAATAAGTTTGTGACTTCTGGATTCAATTAAAAATCTCGACTGCTCCAGCATCAAGGAATTTAAAGGTGTGCTCCGGAGCACGGCAAGTTGGTTATTCTGCTTGGCTTCCTCCACATGAAATCAATGGCACTGCAAGGCCTAGTGGTGCGGTTTCTCTTTTTGCAGAGTTTTCACAGACAGAACATTTCTCCAGCGTGACATTTTAAAATCAGGGAGGTGAGCCGAGTCATAATTGGTCCTGTCACCATTTGGGTTTGCTGCTGGCACCTCCTGTGTTTGCCCTGGTTGAGTAATCTGTTTGCATCTGGGTAGACCACACGCAGACAAATGTGAACTCTGTTTATATTCATTTCCTGCCCGGGAACTTGGTTCCTCTGGGTCACAGCTTTGGAACAACTGATAGATTGGAAATTTACTGGTATAGACTTGGATGCAAAACGGACTTGAACCCATCTTGGGAGCTGTCCTTAATAACCTTCCTGGGCTACAGCGGAGGAGACTTTAGAACAATTGTATAAGCATCACGTTCTGAATACTCGATATTCGATGGAATTGGCCCTTGAACGATGCAGGGGTCAGGAGTGCCAACCCTCAGCGCAGTTGAAAATCTGCATAAAAGTTTTGACTCTTGCAGAAACCAGTTTGGCTCAGTGGATAGAGCTTCGGCCTGGGAACTGAAAGGTCCCAGGTTCGATTCCATTCAAGGGCATGTACCTTGGTTGTGGGCACATCCGCAGTGGGGAGCATACAAGAGGCAGCTGATCGATGTCTTTCTCTCATTGATCTTTCTAACTCTCTATCCCTCTCTCTTCTTCTCTGTAAAAAATCAATAAAATATATTAAAAAACAAAACAAAAACTTTTGACTCTCCCCAAACTTAACTACTTTTGACTAGAAGCCTTCTGGATAACCTAAACAGTTAACATCTATTTTTCATGTTATATATAGTATTATATTCTTGCAATAAAGTAAGCTGAAAAAAGAAAATATTAAGAAAATCACAAGGAAGAGAAAATACATTTTTAGTTGTGTTAATATTGATTGAAAAAAAAATCTGTTGTTTGAGGGTCATCTGGATTCTCAGCTGACAGACGAGGCATTTGAAACCCAGAGTTGTCTGAAGTTGTGTTAGCTAGCTGGTCATTCCCATTATACAGCACCTGTACCTCTCAGTCATGAGCAGAGTTCCATGTGGTCTTCTGGGTGCCTCTTCCAGGCAAGTCAAGAAGCTCCACTCCCGGAATTCCCAGAGAAAAGCAGATTTACTATCCCTCCCCCATTTCATGTGAGTAGCAGTGTGCAAAGGGCCAAGAGCAAAACGGTCAAGGTTAAAAGACTGGAAACTCCTAGGTCTGCTCTCGGCCAACCACAGAGGATGCTTAGGTCCTCCTTTCCCCAGGGTGATGATTTGCAGAATCTCTGCAGAAAGAACAACAATAATATCTCATTCTTAACCTCCATCTTCAACCAGCGGGTTACAGGTGAAAGTGGGGGAGGGGTGAGTGAGATAACCCTGGAAGGCCTCTAGCAGAAGACTCATTGGTACCATCTTCATGAGGGACACCTCTGTGGACCCATCCTTGGAAGCTTGGAGGATGTCTCATCCAAGATGGACAGCACTGCAATATGTCTTCTCTTGCAGTGAGCATCAGATACCTTCATAGCAATTCTAGTCTCCTGAACTCCATCTCCAGCATCCTACTTGGCATTAGGAGACTTACAAATGGAATATTCATAAGAAACACCTGCAGGCTTAACCCGTTTGGCTCAGTGGATAGAGCGTTGGCCTGCGGACTGAAAGGTCCCAGGTTAGATTCCCGTCAAGGGAATGTACCTTGGTTGCAGGCACACCCCCAGTGGGAGGTGTGCAGGAGGTAGCTGATCAATCTTTCTCTCCCATCGATGTTTCTAACTCTCTATCCCTCTCTTTTCCTCTCTGTAAAAAAATCAATAAACTATATTTTAAAAAAAGAAACAGCTGCAGCCTTCTCTGAGTTTATTTTCTAGAGGCTAAAGCCAAGCATGCATATAAAAATGTTCAAATGGAAGCTTATAGGCTTTGCTGAGGTACTGTGTATCAGTATTATAAAACCATTCCACACAACAAACGGCCATTCCTAATTTATAACGCCCAGAGACTGTCAGGGACAAAAACTACTTTGGGGAGAAAGAAAAGAACTGCTGTACAACTAAGGTGGGGAGATGTTAAACTACCTTAGGAGTGGAGACCAGGCAGAATTAGAATTGACTACAAATAAGCCACCCTCTCATAGTTAGCTGTTTTAGAGATTAATAAGACAACCGAGGGGGCAGCTTGAATATTATAACTTGCTGCAGGTTAAATAACCAATGCGGTGTGCAACGTAAACTGGAGCACAGTTGGGGGAAGTATCAAATGCTTTTAACCTCCCTCTTAACACGCTGAAGTCTTCCTTCTGTGTCGGTAACGGGTGATGTCATTTCCATGCTGTCATGGTGCTCACGCGTGCAAAGAACCCGCAGAGTAAAGGACTGAGAGAGTAATGGAATTTGTTCCCTATTTCTCTTTATCGTTCTTTCAAGCAGCTTTAAAGGTGATTGTTAATTAAGCATTCCATTGGCATTATGTTTCTCATGTGTGAGAAATTAGCAGGGAATTTCTCCCATAAATAATGCACAACATACTTTTGAATTGACTGGATTATCTAGAACAGTGGTTCTCAACCTGTGGGTTGAATGACACTTTCACAGGGGTCGCCCAAGACCATCGGAAAACACCGGTGTTTACATTATAATTCATAACAATAGCAAAATTACAGTTATGAAGTATGATTGGGGGTCACCACAACATGAGGAACTGTATTAAAGGGTCGCGGCATCAGAAAGGTTGAGAACCACTGATCTAGAACTTCACTCCAAGATCCCACTGTCTTGGCTGTCCACGCTGGGTCTATTTTCAAGGTAGTTATGTCATACATGGATTATTTCCCAAGTGAAGGTACCTGGCTGTCAGAGGAAGCATTTCTGTGTGTCTGGGGGAGGAAGTTAGAGGAAGACGGTGAGAGCGTGCTGTGTTGTGCCTTTGAACTTGGTGCCGAGCCGTCTCTGGTCTGCATTGTGCTTCCCTTCCACGTCCTTCTTAATTCCGGCTTTTTCCTGGCCACAGGACAGCTGTGTTTCACTCTGTTTGCCACTCACTTCTGGATGAATGACCCATTGCTCTGTCTGTCGTCACTGTTGTAGTTTTTTCAAGTTCCCAGGTGATGGGGGGAAAACAACAGAGCAGTCTGGGCTTTGTAAAGGGCTGGACTTTCTCTTCAGATTAGAATTGTTTTTAGAAAGCTGCTATAGAGTTTAGATTTCCTTGAACAAAAGGCTTTCGTGAAGCCATATGCTGGTGTGATTCCCTCAGATGAAGCCTTAGAATTGTTCTTTCCGAATCCCAGCACCGGTGGGCGGC
This sequence comes from Lasiurus borealis, assembly GCA_004026805.1. Lineage (NCBI taxonomy): Eukaryota > Metazoa > Chordata > Mammalia > Chiroptera > Vespertilionidae > Lasiurus > Lasiurus borealis. The sequence continues at coordinate 5,347 of PVJN01002869.1, read as the reverse complement.
TGCATGCTATGGGCAGGCCTGCCACGCGCACTCTGGGGCTCAGTAAAGTCACTGGGGTGTTGATGCTTGTGTTTCCGGTGGCCATTGGCTGGAAGAGTATCACCGTGAACTCTGTCATCAGCAGAGTTGGGGATGTGGAGTGATCTGTTAGAGCAGCACCTTTCCTGGATTGTCAGTTGTGAAAGGCTTAGAGAAAAATGCCACAACACTCGGTTCCGAAATAACGTGGAGTGTCATTTTACCCTTGTTTCCTTCAGGGCAGTGGTTCTCAACTTGAGAACCGCTAGCAGGGTCGCCTAAGACCACCTTAAAACACAGATATTTACATTACAATTCAAAACAGTAGCAAAATGACAGTTATGAAGTAGCAACGAAATAATTTTATGGTTGGGGGTCACCACAACATGAGGAGCCGTATTAAAGGGTCTCCGCATTAGAAAGGTTGAGAACCACTGCTTCAGGGGGTCCTGTGGAATCTTTGTATCCTGGGGGAGGAGTTAATAAAGATTCCGGGTCTAGAATGTCTGAAAAGCCAGCCTGCGTTCTGCTTAGAAAGGGAAATAGGTAAGTGGAAAGGGCATAAAATCTCCAGGGCCCAGGAGAGGGAAGAGAGAGAGCCAGCCCAAAGCAAAGGTGGGAGTGATGTGGAGATGTGAACATTCACCACTGTCAGCCTCTGCTGCTAGCCCTCCAAAGCCCTGAGGGTATAAGATGAGTCAAGGAAGGGTCTCCTCTTCACCTGTTTTGGTGCCTCACATATTAGCACCCCGTTCTTTGATGCATTTTGAAGTGCTTAATAAAACAGAAGGCTCTGATTTTCAGCAAAGGCCTAGGCTTTTCCAGAAAGATCTCCCCAGGATGAACCTGACGTTGATCCATCCAGCTCATCTGGCTTAGTTTGTCTTTGACTGGACTCTCACTCCAAAATAGCTTCAGAGAACACACGTGATGCAGCAGCACCTCTCATACTGTTGGCCTGGAGGGCTCAGCACATGCATGTGACTCTAGTGTCCTGACTTGGTGGCTGGCCTCAGGGCCAGCTTCCATCCTGGGCTCCCAAGCCTATCCTGCGAAGGGTTGAAAATAGCATCACCATTTATTTCATGCTCTCAGGAGCTTTCTCACCCTTGACAAGCCGGTGGGACAGAAGCACTTGCCCTCTGGGGCCCCTTGTCTATCAGCCCTGATTGAATATTTACTCCACAGAGCATCATGCCATGCCTCGTGGAAAATAATAGGAAAAGGCGATGATGCACTCCTGGCCTTTGAACATCTTATCAACTTACGGGATAGACAGAACCAGCACAAAGCAAAACGCATGAGCACTCAAATGTCAGCCAGACATATATCATTCATTATTTATAAATCCAATTAAGTTGGCCTGAGAATACATATTTATGTATATATTACTACATATAGTACCTATAGGTACATAAAATTGAAGCATTTTTTCTGAAAAGACTAAAGTGACTGGAACTGGAAAAAGTGGTTTTCGCCCTAGCTGGTTTGGCTCAGTGGATAGAGTGTCTGTCTGCAGACTGCAGGTTCCCAGGTTCGATTCCATTCAAGGGCACATGCCTGGGTTGTGGGCTTGATCCCCAGCAGGGGACATGTAGGAGGCAGCCAATCAATGATTCTTTTTCATCATTGATGTTTTTCTCTCTCTCTTCCTCTCTGAAATCAATAAAAATATATTTTTGAAAAAGTGATTTTCTAGTGCCTAAGCTTTTGTTCACAAGGAATGACTCAGACAAAGATTTGAAAGCAAATAGTATATTTGAGAAGAATTGGAAACACAAGTAAGAGGAGTGGGAAAGGAATAGGGGAAGGAAGGAAGGCGGCCAGCAAAGAGAAATTCTACGAACAGCTAAGCACATGCATCTCACAGTTTTCTCCCAGACCCTGCCCACCAGTGGTTGAGGACTCCTTTCAGGACAAGTTAACACCAAGATGCTCTTGGGCTGCCACGCCCAATCAAATAGTTTGGGGCAAAGCTCTTCATGCAAAGAGATGAAATTAGTGGCAGTTGGAGGTGGGCCTTGGAAAGGCCTTGGGGATAAGGGTACAACACTTAGAGGTATCAATGACAGCAATGGCTTGGAAAAGAAAGAGACTGAGGTTTCAAGCAATGAAGAAACCGTTATCTATGAGGACCAAAATTAACAGTGGATGGCAATGAAGCCAGAAAAACTATCGGCTTTCTTATGCAATTTTCTGGAGAGTATGTGGCTCCAATGACATCGGGAAGAAGGCCTAGGCTACCAGTTGAAGCTGATGAAGATGAGAGGATCCAGGTGGTGATGGCTGCTCCAAGTCAGGATGCCCCCTGATTCACTAGACATGTCCTTCCTTCACTCAACTTGGTTGAAGAGGCCACTGGTAACCAACAGGCAGTGAAGATAGCATCCTGGGTCCCCTACTGTAATTACAAAGGATAAGAATGACGGTATTAGGGAGTGGTGGTAGAGTGGTCGTGGTCAGCACTTCTAAAGTAGATCTGATAATATAGTCTCCTCTGTATTGTATGGGCCTTCTATAGAGATTGGGGGCGGGGGGGGGTTTAAGACAGTCAAAGGCTGTAGCACAGCAGAGGGCTCTGATTTGTCTGACTCAGGTAGTGGTTGATGTATTGCTTCATAAGGCCTTCATAGGCTTTAGCAAATGCCTCTTGCAAGGACTCTCATGTGTTGATCTTTGCTAATGGAAACATCCATGTGTTTTACTTGATTTTAGCTGCCCTAGTAGATGTGCCCAAGAATGAGCTCCCATAAGTTGTAACTCAGAGGGTAATTACTCCCTCCCATAACATGTTATATGCTTGGATGTGCTCTATCTCTATCCTGTATTTAGATGCTGGGCAAAGAAGATGTATTATAGAAACGTCAGGATATGTTGGTAATTTATTGGTTGCTTTTATCTGAGGGAAAATGTAGGACATGTGGATGCATTCTTATGTACCCAGTAACATACTTTCTCCATGGAGAGGAAGAAGAAAGAGTGAGTTAAGCAGGATCCTGTCAGGAGACAGAGCTACACTAGTTACTTTAACAGAAGGAGTTAGTATGGAGACTTGGGTGGGGGAGAAAGAAATTTTCCTCAACGCTCTTAGGCTGGGTCTGAAAATCAACCTGACAAAAACAGATTAACAGGAGAAAAGTGTACAGAGTTAGTTAATATACGTTGTATGTATCTTGGAGACCTCATAATAAGGAAATGAAGGTCTGAAGAAAGAGACCTGTGTGTTTTTATGTGAAGTATGATAAAGAGTGGGCAGTTCTGAGGGAATATGAGAGATTACAGAGTCCAAAGTAAGTGTAACCTTAGCAAGGTCTATTAGGGTTCTTCTGAGTGTCCCATTGTCTTTGGAAATAAGGATGCTCTTTTTCTCAGAGTGTAGGGAGGGCATCTTTTCCATGAAAATCTTATGACCTGTTTCCAGGAAGAAGGGTGACCGGGGAGGAGGTCAGAGTGAGCTTTCTGCCTCAGCTATTTTCTCAAATTCCCTAGCTGAAACTATTCAAAGTGCCAATGTGTTATATTAGGGGTAGCCTGTCCTGATTCCCATCACTTCTTACCCAGGTTATTGGACAATCCAAGAGGTGCAGAAGTAGTACATTGCAGGAAGCAGCTACACATTTAGGGCTGGGGGAACAAAGGGAAGAAGTCAGAAGAATGAAAATGGAAATACTTGCAGAGCGGGACCCCAGACCTCTGAGAGGGTCTGCCTGTGCTGGTGTCTCTGAAGGGGTTATCAAAAAACTGATGCCGGGAATACCAAGAAATTGCAAAATGGAATCAATTGCTCTTACTGGAACCAGTTACTGCTTCCAGGGTGAGATTATCACTGGGTCATGCTGACAAATTAGGAAGCAAATAAGGAGCCACTCATCTCTCCTCCTGCTTCTGATCTCAAGTTGGAAACTCCCTGCCTGCTCCCACTCCCCACCGTTAGACCTAAAAGGGACCCCCCTGGCCTAGGGGGTGGTTTAATGTATACAGTCCTAACCCCAGTACCTCTAAGTAGGGCAAGTTTGGAGGAGGGAGACAAGTTAAAAACCCACTCCAAAGCCTTGGTGGTGTGCCCAGTTGTAGAGCAGGATGGAGATACCATGGGTTTGCAGTGATGTGCCAAAGAGGGGATCTGCCTGGGTGGCAAGGAGTGTTTTGTCACCAACATTGCTTACACCTACCAGTGCATGGTCATAGTCAAAGGCAGACTTACTCTTAGTTTTGTGATCGCTCTTAAATTCTTGACAGACAATGTGCCCTCTTCATTATGTGTTCCCAGGACAGACCACTTCCACCAGCCCCACTCTTTGTTACACCACTAGTAACTAGCTTTGTTAGAATCAGTTCTCTTGAATGCCTTTCTCTGTCTCTCTTGGTAACAATCCGAGTCCTCTGATTCTCAGTCTGTGTTCTTCACTGGTGTGCTACCCACCCTATATTCTGGGGACAAAGGGATAGCCCTGGGTTTTCCATGAGTTTTGGGGAAGGAGGGTCCCAGGTGGACACAGGTGTCTGTCATATTCCATTTCTGGAGCTCTTGTGCCCCAGGCAGCCTGCCTGGAGCACACACTTTCTTCAGGATCCGAATGATGCTTTAGAGTCAACGAGCAATGCTAGGTTGACCCCAAGGGCATGGACCCTGGGCCTGGAGGAATCTTCTTAGAGATTTGTCACTTGGTGAGAAGTTGAGAGTTTGAAGTTGAAGATTGGAATCACTGAAGAGAAGACCAGGTGGTTGTTGATATCCCTCCTACCCCAGCCCCTTGCCCATCCCTTGACCACCACCCCAGAGCAAAGGAAGAAGGAGGACCTCCTGCTAATTTTCAACTGCATTTTGCTCTCTGTTATGTAGTATTTCAGTGACAAGATCCACTGAGGAGAGTTGGGGCGAGGCCGGCTGAGGTTCTCAAGGAGCTGTTTTGAGTTCAGGTGCCCACATGGCAATGGAATGATGCCTCATGACCTTTCAGACCTTTGAGACCTCTGGGCGGTCTTAGAAATCACCTCAACCTCCCATCAAGGATCCGACCAACTGGGGGACTTTTCCAGGGAAAGGTAGCAGGTAGAGTATCCTTTCTGAATTTTATTCTCTCTCGTCCTCCCACCCCTCCTATCTACGTCTCGCTTGCTCGATTTGTGTCTCTTTCTCCTCAAGATTCCATAGACCAGTGATGCAGGGGTATTTATCTTATGTTCTTATCAACAGACGGATCATGGGACTGAAAGGTGATGGGTACCCCGAAGAGCTCACTTCAAGACCTCAAAGATTCCAAGCCACCGGATGCTCCAACCTATAAAGCCACCGGTCTGGGGAGGCAGCAGGAAGCAAGAAGCAAGC
>PVJN01002868.1:0-110393 GCA_004026805.1 Lasiurus borealis | reverse complement strand
TCTCTTTCTCCTCAAGATTCCATAGACCAGTGATGCAGGGGTATTTATCTTATGTTCTTATCAACAGACGGATCATGGGACTGAAAGGTGATGGGTACCCCGAAGAGCTCACTTCAAGACCTCAAAGATTCCAAGCCACCGGATGCTCCAACCTATAAAGCCACCGGTCTGGGGAGGCAGCAGGAAGCAAGAAGCAAGCCGGGAGGAGGTGAGGAAACATCACTCTTTCCTCTGCCCTTGACTCCATCAGCCTTTAGCTGTCCGATGGTTTGGGCCCAGGACTGATGGGCTCTCTCCTGTGTGTCCTTTCACAGGCTCTGTGGTTGTTATTGTTGTTGTTGTTTTTGGCCAGAGGACAGACCACCTTCTCACGTGTCCTGGGGAACTGCTGAAGGACCGTGAGGAAGATGATGCCGGTCCCCAGGACAGAAACACAGCAGCTGGAACCAAGAGGCATCTAGAGTGGGATTCAAGCCCTCCCGACGGCGCTCTCAGATCTGTGGTGCCCAATTGGACAGTTTTTTGCTTTGCCATCATTTGCATAACACACAGTTCTTGACGTTTTCCATTGGTTGGCTTTCTTTCTCCTCCCCTCTCCCCCATCCTTTCTTTTTTTCTCCTCTTGGCCCTGGGAATTGTAAGAAAGGAATTGCTTTAGAAAGTATAATTCTGTTGGTGACATTAGCCTTGTTTTATGAACAAATTCTGTCACTGGGGATTTTCTGCATTGCAGTCCCAGGTTACCTAGTAAATGGGGCTGCGTGGTTTGATTTGTGTAGTACTGATCCTTAGATTAAAAATACATTTTCTTTCTTGCTTGCTTTTTTTTTTTTTGAGTTTGGATTCAGGTAATGTCCTGAATCACATTTGCTTAGCTACTGAAGCGATCTCATTGTGGTATCGCTTGGATTTGAAATATAATCAAACATATATTATACCAGGGGCGCCTGCACACTGTTTGATATATATGTTACGCTGCAAAGAAACACAAACCTAATAGGTTGAAATTTAATTCCTGTCTGATCCTGCAGCTGGAACGGGGGAGAAATTATACACATCAAAAATGGCTTCAAATACCCTGAATGTAAGCTAACCAAAGAGTAAGTGGATGCTTTCCAAATGCTCTCTCCCAAAGCCAACCACAAACTGGAGATCAGTGGACCTCGCCACCGGGGTTGCTCGGGTCTGTCTGTCTGTCTGGGGACCTGCCCATGTGGAGGGCTTAGGGCACAAGGCATGCCTCTCTGTCTGTGGCCTTTCTGACCTACGTTCTGTAACTGTGCCTGCCTTGCAATAAAACACCTTAAGTTGACTCAGCAACAAGGTCTCTGTCCATTTCCTGCCATTCTGTGTCCTTCCTCAGTGGCTTTGTAAGAAAGTCCAGGGCAGACCAACGGGTGGTTGACTTGCCAAAGATCTCAGCTGGGTGCCACCTTACTGCTCCACCAGGTGTCGCTGGAGCTCTCAGGTGTGTGCCTATGGGACTGTGTGTGGTTGACTTATCTACTCCGCATCTCCAAGAATCTCTAGTCACAGCATAACCCTGTTAGGCCGAGTTGCTACCCTCTGCCAGCATGCTCTAATTCTGCAGTCCCCACTGATTTCTCGGAGACCCTAGGACAGCGGTTCTCAACCTGTGGGTCGCGACCCCTTTAGGGGTCAAACGACCCTTTTACAGGGGTCACTTAAGACATCCTGCATATCAGATATTTACATTACGATTCATTAACAGTAGCAAGATGACAATTATGAAGTAGCAACAAAAATAATTTTATGGTTGGGGGTCACTACAACATGAGGAACTGTGTTAAAGGGTTGCTGCAGTAGGAAGGTTGAGAACCACTGCTCTAGGACAATCCACGGAACCTCGGTGTCCACGTATATAAGATGGGGCTGATGACACTTGCTATAGTTACGGTGCTAAGTGTCGCCTGCACAAAGACATCACATGGGTGGTACATTATATAAACGCACTGAATGTGGCAGCACTCGATGCATGGTGTTTATTGTATTTGTTAATAAGCGCGGAAAAGGACACTTGATTTCCTTATACTTGGGCTTTGGTTGAGAACACTGAGCCATCTCTGAATAGCTTCTTAGACCTGCTTACATACCGCCATTTGAAAACAAGGTGAAGATTCATGGGACACAAGGCAGGAGAAGAGAATTGGCCATTCCATATCTTGATCATGTAGCTCCATATTGTCATCTCCCCCTCTGTGGCATCGGGCAGGTGTGTCATCTCCGTCCCAGAGATGACACCTTTGCTTTATAGCGGGGAAACGTACCACGCCCATGGATGTGGGAGACACCATCTTTGCCCCTCTGTTTGCAGCATTGGGTCTGTGCTGGTCAAGGGCGGCTGAGTCTCAGGTCTGACAAAGAGGTCTGGTCCCTCTGGGGAAGGCGCAGACCCATCTCAGGCCTCAGACTGCATTTGCCATTTTACTAGAAAGCGCTTTTGAGAAGATCGCGGCACGCTCCACCACCTCACCTGAGCTCTCAGGATAAACGCAATGTGAGACAGACAAGAGCGAGGGCCAGGCATGTCCTGTTGGGTGGCTTCTGAAGGAGTTGTTCTCTGGTTGCCATATGGGGTTATAGTCCCTCAGATGTTAACCCTGGACTTCAGCCCATGCACAGTAGAAATATTTTCTACTTTCCACTTTGAAGTAGTTAAAATGGTAATACAGTGGTACCTCGAGATATGAGCACCCTAACATACGAGATTTTTTAGATACGAGCCTTCAAGCGAGCGATTTTTGCTTTGAAATACGAGCAACATTTGAGATAGGAGTAATTGTGTGGATCAGCCGGCTGCACACGACCCACCAGTTTACCACAACTCAAGCGTCCCATAGTTTCCCACGCCTCAAGGTTTCAGAATGAATTAAACTCGTATCTCGAGGTACCACTGTATGCTAATTTGACTGGGTGTCCTGCTGGAGGACCTCCCAGCCGAAGCCTCAGCCACTGGGGTTGAGGCAGCCGCTGCCATGGTGATGGCCGAGCCTCTTGCACAAATTTCGTGCATCGGGCCTCTAGTAGAAATAATAATGTCCCAGAGAAAATACAGCAGCATCTTTGGGGATAAGCCCTTTCCAACCTCATTCTTCTGTTGGAACCTCTGCTATATTAGCAACTGGAAATGAGACCTGATCAACCCGAGGCCCCCATGCCAGAGAACAACTTCCTTCCTGTGAGACAGGCATCGCCACACGTTCTGAGAGATTTTTCCTCTAGATGAAAGACTCCACGAACCTACGAGACCCGGGCCAGAATCACCTGATGGCAAATCAAATTAGAATTCAGTGGGTAGAACAAGTAATTAAATAGAAAGGGGTAATGGGAAAAGGAGAGAGTCACCATCCTCAAGCCGGCTCTCACCTCTCAAGGACTCCTATTTGCCTTTGAATAACTTCTGCTTCAATTAACATTGATTGAGCCTGCCTAGAGTGCCTGGCTCTTGTCAAATTCCATTACCAGCGGCTCTAAGACACTCTGTCGGCCAGCCTTTGTTGTGCGGGGACATTTCGGGACGAGTATTGGATATTGTGTGGCAGAGCGAAGGCATTGATCAGGACTGGTACACTGGAGGCTTGCTTTTTCTGCAGGGCAGTTTTGTATACAAGATTTCATCTTTGAAAATTCTCTCTAAGTTCAAGTTGCGATGCTCTAAAAAAGCATGTCAGACAGACCCACTGCTGCTTTTGAAAATAAATGTTGAATGTGCCAACCCTGTAAAGTAAGAAAATGTGCCTTAATCTTTGTTTAGAGGCATTAAACACCTAATTTATTTTTATTGTAGCTGGGAGGAGGAGAGGCAAAGAAACGTATTTCTTTTATGGGCTTCTCTGGAAGGACTTTGATGTTTATGTTATCAGAGATGGGAAAATGAAATTATAGTGTGTGTCAGGTCTGTCTTATCTCCTTTCTCACTCTTGGCTGAGGTCTTGGGGAGTGGGGCTCACCCTATTTTATGCAAAATGAGGGTAAGATTCCTATTTGGAAAAAAAAAGCCGAGAATAACAGTGTTCTTAGGATCTTAAATGGCCAAGGACCTTTTATACAGGGAAAAACACTTGCTACCATTGATACCTTTTCATGCCCACATTTTAAATCTCATTAATTATTATTTCTTTCACTAAACATTAAAATGCTACCTCTGCCACTAACAAAATAGGCTTTATAAATCAAATCATCTTAAGTATTTAAACCTGATTACAAATTTAAGTAGACAAATTCTCTTAAGTATTTCAATAAAATCTATGCCAATTTCATTTAAAAGCTTCACAAACTTCGAAAGCAGGTTGTATGCACATGCCTGCACACACACACACACACACACACACACACACAAGTAATCACAATGGAATTCAAAATGTATTATACCTACATTTAACTGATTCAGAAATATTGATGCTCTGGGTTTGATTTATATCTTTATTATTTATAAATTTGTTTTATCACTTTCTTTTTTTTTAAACAACCCTCAATGTTTATACTTTCCTAGAGTTACAGTCATCTTGCTAGACTCGAAAAGAAAAGAATAGCATCTCAGAGCAGCCGAGTTTATGGATCTGGGGTTATCTGCCACTTGAGTTTTGCTTGGCATTCAGATCTTAGTGGATCTTTCCAAAGGGGATGCAGCCCTGGGCTGGTGTTTCCTGGCCTGAATTTTCCTTAAGAGTCAAGGTTCAGTTGCTGTGTCAATGAATTGTTGGGAGCCCTTGTTGAACGCTAGCAACAGGGAGCGCCCCTGAGAGCTTCCATGCCCATCAAATCCTACTCCCAGGCAGTGAGCCTGGACTTCATGATGCTTTGATTTCTCCATTTTCTGTTTTTTTATTTTATTTTTAAATAAAACACAAGTTTCTTTATCAAGGAGGAGTCTGATCAGCTTCCAATACACAACTAGACTCTCCACTGGCTATTACAAAGGGTCATAGGAGAGGATCATTTCTTGGGTCCATCAAGAATAATCTTCAGTTTTCCTTGTTATTTGACTTAAAGTCCACTGTAGTTTTTTTTCTCTATTTACTGTACTGAGAATCAATATGTATACATATGTTTAAATGTATACCAAATAAAAGTACCAGACATCTATATATGTATATAGAGCATCCATATCTATAATTTCAAACCTACTTATTAAAATATCATAAAAATATGCCCTCTTTTTTTAAAATTAGCTTTATGTATACCTTCTACTTTTTCATTGTTGAATATTATTATGGATTCAAGGATTTTCATAGACATAAGTTATTCCAGTAACTAAAAATTCTTATTGCTTCAATTAGTGTAATGTGGGCGCATCCTTTAGTATTCTCCCTTGTCTTCTCAGCATTCGTCCGGAGACATTTTTGAAAGTTGCTTGCTTAATGGCAACAAGATATGCCATGTTCATATTGATTTTTCTCTGCTAATAGTGAGGATTTTGAGTTCCTCAGAAGCCCTGATATCTATGAGTAGAGAACAGCACTAGGATTGCATATCAGTTTTATCATTTGGGAATGTGGATAGCCCAAATCATACTACTTTTGACCACTATAGTAGAGGTGCTGGAAAATTATATGTTTTAAGTCATACATTTTCATTGCCATTTTCTGATATGAGAACTAATATTACCTATTGTAAATTTTTATCTAATATTTTTAATTTATTTAAATTTTTTTAAGTTTTCGATTGCAATTGACATTCAACATTATATTAATTTCATTGTACAGCATAATGGTTAGACATTTATATAACTTGCAAAGTGTCCCCCCCAGTAAGTCTGGTACCCATCTGGCACCATACACAGTCATTAAAATGCTATTGACTGTCTTCTCTGTGCTATACTTTACACCCCTGTGACTATTTTATAACTAAATCTGTACTTCTTAATCCCTTCACCTTTTTTCACCCAGCCACCCCTTCCCCCTCTCCCCACTCCATTCTGGCAACTAGATTGTTCTTCGTATCTGCTAGTATGAGTCTGTTTCTATTTTGCTTGTTTATGTTCACTCCATATATGTGAAACCACAAGGTATTTGTCTTCCTCTGCCTTATTTCTCTTAGCATAATACTCTCCAGGTCCATGCATGTTGTCACAAATGGAAAGATTTCATCCTTGGTTATTGAGTATTGTTCCATTGTTAATATTACTTCTCAAAATTTATATTTACTGCACCATGCCTTTTTTTGTGTTATCCATTCAAACTGTAATCATATTTCTTGCCTGAGATTTTTGACTGATCACGATTTTGTAGTTCTTTTATTGACCAATGTGATGGGATCCAAGTAGAGATGGTCATGAATAGAGTAGTAAGATCAGTTTTCTTGTCTGTAAAAGGAATGCTCTGATGAGGTGTAGGACTGAGATTTTTTTTCCCCTGTGGGCAGTGGAATCTTCCTTGGAATTTTCACCATTGTCTAAAACAGTGTTTCCAAGGTGGAGTCTCCAGGAAGTGGGTAGTGATGGTGGTAAAGCACAGGTTGTTGGGCCCTACTTCCAAGTTTTGTATCACTACGTCTGGGGTGAGGCATATCTCACAAGTCCCAGGTGTAGCTGATGCTAATGGCTGTGAGACCACACTGACGACTGCTGGTCTAAGGAACATAAAGTAAGGTTTGCTGGCTAAGTAGGGCTAGCCTTCAGAGCCTTGAACTTTGAGGCTATAAATCAAGTTGAAGATTGAGCAAAGGTACTAAGTAACAACTTCCAGAAAGACAAGTCATTGAGTTTTAAAAATGGAAATGATCATTGTGAATTGTACGTATTCAACCAGGTCCACCTTTACTCCTTGTTTCCACTGTCTTTGGGCAACTCTGTTATGTACTGTGGATCTCATGGAGAGAATGAAGAGCAGAGAGGTATAGAAATCTCAATTTAAAACAACAGAATTCCTTAATTCATCTAGAAAATTATTTTTACTATAAATAAACACTAATGAGGTTTTTTTTTTTTAAATCTTTGGAGAGGAAAATAATTCACACAAATAAAGGGAATTTGTGTCTTTCAATCCGGATCTTGTGTTGATTTCATTTTAAGGTTGACGTGTACACCTTGTCTCCCCTTTCCTGACATCTGTTATAGCAGAAAGTCTGTCTTTCTAAGTGTTTAAGCAAGTGCCAAATATGCTGTCACTTCGGGATGAATAATAAACAGCCATAATAAATGGATGTTGTGGGTGACATTAATAAGACACTCGCAATCCTGCAGGAAGACTCACGCTGCAAGATAAATAGATGCATTTATTTATATTATTGTTAAGAACTTGAACTTTTGACACACAGAGCAGGTGTTCAGTCTATTTTGGAGCTACCTGCCAAACGTCTTTTGTTTTCTTATTCCTCTGCCTGCCCCCAAAATGTAGAGGTTCTGCAAGGTTCTGCCGTCTCTCTTTGTTCTTTGATGCCTGTGTTTTTCTATGAGTGAATTATTCCACACACTTTAAATTATTTTCTCTAGAAGGGATGAGTTCACTAACCTCTCCCCCCCAAATAAACACACCTTGAGAATCTTCATTTCCAACTCACTGGGGGAACATCTTTATTCATATGTCCTTCTGGTAACTCAAACCACCTGCCTGTAGCAGTACCGAGATTTTCCTCTTTCCAACTCAATGTATTCTTGTTTTCTTTTCTCCCTGAATATAAGCCACATTATTTCCTTACTAACATCTTCCTCTTTATCACCGCAGACAGTCACAAGATTCAGCCTCTGGTATGTCTCTGACATTGATATCTTTATCTCATCTTCTACCGACAAAACTGTATCGTCGGCATCCAATACTGCCATTCAAATGGTTGTTAAAGCCTTTTAAATGATTTTCTCATTTTCAGTCTCTCTCCACTGAAATCCATCTTAAATATCTTTGCAACACACATTTTTTTTCCCAAAGATTGTGTCGCTGATTATGACGTTGTCCTGGTCTAGAATATTTCATGACTCCCGGTATGTAAGGAAATATGTTCAAGCTCTTTGTCATATCAAAGAGCTTGAACATATTTGCAGCCCCCACTTATTTTCTCTTTCTAATAGACAGCCCTGGCTTGTTTCCTCGTTCTTCTCTCTTATTATTCTCATATGAACCCTGTCACTCCATTGGTGTAATATCAGTCTTTAAAGATATATTAAAATGTAGTTTTTGGTTTGTGTTATTCCTGTCCCCACCTACTGATTCAATACACTTGAAAGATGCATAATAAATGTTAGTTTCCTTGTTGAGCCTTGCTTGGTTCACCCCAACCAATATTACCTCTTCTTTTTTAGCTCCCACATTACTTTATGGATCTTTCACTTCCAACTTGTGCATATACCTGGTTGTTGTGACGATGGGGAACATTATTTGTTGGATCCTGAATAACCAAATCCTGAGGTATATCTATATGGGAAATACCGAGATGGATACTCTTGGCAAATGCATGTTGTTTATGAGCCATCAAATATTTGAGAGCCCTCTCTTGGCCAGGCGCTGTGCTGGCATTGGGGCCACATTCATTTAGGTTCTCATAGAGTTTTCGTTCTAGAACAGCAGTTCTCAACCTGTGGGTCATGACCCCTTTAGGGGTCAAACGACCCTTTCACAGGGGTCGCCTAAGACCATCGGAAAATGCAGATATTTACATCACAATGCATAACAGTAGCAAAATTTCATGGTTGAGGGTCACCACCATATGAGGAACTGTATGCAAGGATCTCGGCCTTAGGAAGGTTGAGAACCACTGTTCTAGAAGAAGGATAAAGACAAAAAATAAACTGACATAGATTATGATTTTTAGTAATTAGAAAACAGTGATATTAAAGAGTGTTGTGGGTATAAGAAGTATGTAGTTAGCAGGATTACTCTGAGTACATGACAACTAAACTTAGACTTGAAAAATGAAAAAAAAAAAAAAGCCAGCCAGGCAGAAAACTGGGAGAAATATTCCCAACTGAGGAACAGTATGTGAATGGCCATGGGGTGGGAATGACCTTGGTATGTTTGGGGAAGAGATGATAACTTAGTGAGAGGGAATAGAGATATAAATCAAAGTTATATGAAGTGAGACTGAAGTAAAAGGAGCTAGATCATATGGGGCCTTGTAGATTATGGATTTTATTCTAAGCATGATGGGGAAACATTAAAGAAGTTTAAAGAATGGAAATGCTCTGTGGGAATGGAGTTATAGTGGCACAAAAAGAAGAAGAAAACAGGCGGTTTATTGTGCGAAGGTGAGAACTCCAAAGTGTTATTTGGAAACTCTAGGGTTGAGTTGGTAACTGGCCCACAGTTGGGTCTCAAAAATTCCTTTAGCTCTGTGGTCTAGACCAAAGCAAGTCATTGTACCAACATGGCCTTTTCCCCCATTGGCTGCACCTTACTTTGGTGCGCCCTATGGCAAGTAAAGGCAGGCAAGAGTAAACTCAAAGAGAAATTCCTTAAAGGGGCACAAGGGACCACCTTACACAGTGACATGGGGAACGTTTCAAAAGAGGGAAATTCTGAACAGGCAGGACATTCAAGGAGTGCAGATTGTGTTGACTCTCTAGTTTTTACGTTTTGCTTATAACCCTGGAGCTTCTATGATTACACAGAGCTCCATTCTCTATCCTCAAGGCCAAAGAGTGATCTTGTCCTGTATCCCATGTCAGCATCTCCTCTTTGGAATGGGCAAAAGATGATCTTGAACTCCTTATAAAGGCATTCCTTTTTTTATTTTCAGAAATTGCATATATATAATGAAGCAAAAAATCTATAATTGCTAAACTGAGTCATGTATTTTATAAGCCACTGTCTTTAATCAAAGACTCAGCGGTAGTCACACTCCAGAGTGTTTGTACTGTTAGTAGCATTATCTTCGTACTGTTGTTTTTTTCTTCCTGAGCCTGACAGTCTGTACCTTTTCCTTTGCCTACAAGTGACTAATTCTGTTGTATAACTCACTGCAGTAATCCCTTTAAAACATTTTAAAGAATCTAGCTATTATTTGGGAACTCTGATCTTTTTAGAATTTACTTCTTCCTGCCCTTTTAAACCTCCCTTATTCTGAGTTTCATGACTGTTGGATCTTTCTATTCAACTAATGATTAGATAAGATTATTGGTTTGTTGATGAACAACAATGGCTTAATATATCATCTTTCCCAGATTTTAAAAAGAAGTCATTTTTCCAACCACCATGTCCTTTAAATAAGGAATAGTGAATGAATCACTGTATTATCTAATATAAAGTATTTATTTTGCTTCAGTCAGGTTTGAATTCCTGGTAGAATCAGAGATAAATAAAGAGTAGTCTATGACCTTAAGAAGTCACAGTCTAGCCCTAACTGGTTTGGCTCATTGGATAGAGCATCGGCCTATGGACTCAAGGGTCCCAGGTTTGATTCTGGTCAAGAGCATGTACAGTACCTTGGTTGCGGGCACATTCCTAGTAGGGGGTTTGCAGGAGGCAGCTGATGGATTTTTCTCTCTCATCGATGTTTCTAACTCCCTCTCCCTCTCTCTTCCTCTCTATAAAAAAATCAATAAAATATATGTTTAAAAAAAAGTCACAGTCTAACCACTGGTAAAATCTCAGGAAAGAGATATTTTAAAATATCCTCCAATGTTTAAATTTTCTCTAAAGAGTTGCTGCCAAATGATGCTCCAGCTTCCTGACACATGTTCGGTTTCAGGGAAGTCATTAGCACCCATGGCCATCAGTGCCACCTCTGGGGAGCTCCTTCTTATTATCAGGTGAAAATTTGTGTCACTATGACTTTACTCATGGATCCCAAAGGTACTTCTAATCCTAGTTCAAATGCTTACAGAGGCTTGATAGATAATAGATGTGAGTTAAGCAATCAGGACTTAAAATAAAACAAGGTCAAGATTATATTAAGTGGCATTTGGTATGTGGCCACAACTTAGTGAATACAGTAGGGCGTGGTAGGGACTATAATAAACTGAAGAGCATGCCACTTTTCAGCTCTCATTTATTGTTTCTTTGGAGAAACGTGGGCCAGATATTCTGATTTTTTTTTTTTTTACAGAAACCAGAATTTGGAGTTTTTATGTGGCAACTCCTGACTTTTAAATTGGCAACCATTTGAAAACCTTTAAAAACATTCTGAAGGCCAACATTCTGGGAGCTAACTAACACATCGACAGCTAGGTTTGGCCTTTGGACCATTAATTTAAACTTTTGTTCGAAGCCCCACAGCGACAAGGAAGGACTCCAAATTCCTTTTCATTGGAGAGTCCCTCAGGCATTTGAAGACAGGAGTCACCATCAGCCATTACCACACTCTTCTCCATAACCTCTTCCTTTACTTAAACAGCACTTCAGCCAAACTCACATGGTAGTCTTTGACCTATCAGCAAGCACCTGTCAGTAAATAATTGTGATTAAATGACAATCTATACAAAAATTATGAAAAAATTCAAGGGCGATACTTAGACACTAAACTACTCTTTGCCAAACTACTCTTCCAGAAGGCCATCAGCACATCATTATGAATCCAACTATTATTAAATGGTGGAAATTTTAGGGAAAATATTTGAGAAAGTTTTCCTCAAATCACCCATCAATTCTATCTACATATATATATATATATATATATATATATATATATACATATATATATATATATATATATATATCTTTAGCTAATTAAAATGCCTGGTCCAGTGTCTGCTTCTTATAGTAGGTGATCAATAAATATTTACTCCTGTTAATTGTTCTCCATTTGCTTGGGCATCTACATCCTCGCTCTGCCCTTTGCTCGCAGACTTTGACATGGAAGGCTGACTCCTCTGGACCACAGCACCCGGGCTTCCTTGCCAAATGCCTTCCCGTGGGGTTTGGCATTGGAATGATATCGGGGAGCAGAAGGAGAGCGAGGCCAGGCTATTCCTTCCATGTTCCCTCCCTTCTCTGGAGCCCCATCTCTGACCATAGCGAGGCCTCCAGGTGATCTCAGCGACTACCAGAGACCCCCTCTTCCATGGAGAGTTCCATGATCCTCATTTTCTCCTCTCACCTCTTTGATTCTAGGGCATGATGGCTTCCTCATGTTCCTAATGTCTGGGTGCCACATCACCCCTGGATTGCTCCTTTTCCCTTGCCCTGTCTCTTGACTTTAAATGTTTGAGACAATTTGTGTATTCTGACCCTGACAGATACATGGTACTTTCCTTTCTCCTTAGCTCCTTTAGTGCCATCTCTCCATTTCTGTTTGTCTAAATCAGTGGTTCTCAACCTTCCTAAGGCCGCGACCCTTGCATACAGTTCCTCATGTGGTGGTGACCCCCAACCATGAAATTTTGCTACTGTTATGCATTGTGATGTAAATATCTGCATTTTGCGATGGTCTTAGGCGACCCCTGTGAAAGGGTCATTCGACCCCCAAAGGGGTCACAACCTACGGTTGAGAACCGCTGGTCTAAATGATAAGAACTTGTCTCTAAAGAGAGATGTTTCGCTCTGTAGTTAGGAGTATTCACTCATATTTTCTTTTTTTTACTATCTTGGCAAACTAAGGATCTTTTTGGATCCATGACTCCCCACAGAGTCATATTTGAAATTACTAAGAACCATCCCATGGATCCATGAGCGCAAGGCCATCGTAATGGGTACATAAAACTAGTTTGCCATGTCCAGCATCTTCAGGTGTGGCCTCTGAACATCCAAGAGCCATAGTTCTTCCTAGTTTCAGAACCAGAACTTACCGCCTAGGATGTTTCAGAAGACATTCTCACCAGCAGGATAGGTCCAGAATTAGACTTACTCTTCTGGTGATCTTGAAGAAATGACCATCAAACCCACCCTTTACTCTAATTTATGCACTTTGGTTCTGCTTCTTTTTTTTAATGATATATTTTATTGATTTTTTACAGAGAGGAAGGGAGAGGGATAGAAACATTGGCGAGAGAGAGACATTGATCAGCTGCCTCCTGCACGCCCCCTACTGGGGATGTGCCGCAACCAGATACATGCCCTTGACTAAAATTGAACCTGAGACCTTTCAGTCCACAGGCTGACACTCTATCCACTGAGCCAAACCGGTTTCAGCTGGTTCTGCTCCTATATACTCTTAAGTTCATGCCTAGATAAAGACAAACTTCTACAGGGCTGCACAGATTCTAGATTTAAGCCTCTTAGGGCACTGGAATTTGATCCTCTGGCCACAAATCATATTAGGCCCCTTGGCTTAGGCCACGCCCCATCTCTTTCTTCCATTTTCCATGTGTTCTTCAATTAAAGTCCATCAATGGCTTGGGGAAGATTATGAACTAGTTATGAGGGTATACGATAACAGCTCACCTTCTCCAAACAATTTTATGAGCAGTAAATGTCAGGGACCAATAAACATAACATGAGCCATTCCAGCATATGTAGAATCCTCTAACAAGTAATTAGGGAGAGATGAGTGGAGGTTTTGTGTCTAGAAATACAGACCATCTCTTAGCAAAATGCATTTGCAAAACAATATGGGTTTTTAAATCCACACTAATAATTTTAATATGGCCTTATCTTTAAAGCACATTGTAAGTGCTAATTCTCCCAGCATGCTTCTGAAGTATGTATCATTACCAAAGGTGTGTGCCAGCCTGGGTTATTTTTAAAACAAATTAGTATAGTGAATAAGCATTCTGTTTTTACCTTAATATTTAAATTGGATTTGGGGGTATCATTTAAAACTACAGAAGCAATGCAATTAAAGCTTTATTCATTGGGTTCAGATAGAGTAGGTTACATGTAAACACTTTACAATGTGAAGCAATGCCCATTTCTTTTATGTGGTATATTCCTACAGCGTGCTCTCTAGAGCATGGATTCTCAACCAGCAGGAATTTGGTCCTCCATGGGATACTAGCAATGTCTAGAGACATATTTTGATTTTCACAATGATGAGAGAGGAGGCAATATGATACGGGTATGCAATAGGTAGACACCAGGGTTTGTAAGTTATCTTGCAATATACAAGACATTCCTCTACAACAAGGAATGACCCAGCCCACATTATCCAAGCTTCAAAAACCCTCTCTGTCACCTGCCTGCTCCTACCTATTTATGACCCCCCAAACTGGGGCTAACATAACATTTCAACTCACAAGAATTTTTGCTCAGAATTTCTTCAATCTTTCTGCTTAGTCACTATACATATGATGTGATCTCTTGGAAGAATAGAGACTGCATTGGCCAATGTGGCTCAGCTGGTTGGAGTGTTGTCCCCTTCACCAAAAGGTTGTGGATTTGATTCCTGCTCAGGGCACATGCTCAGGTTGGAGGTTCTGTCCCTGGTCACAGCCCTTGTGGGAGGCAACCAATTGATGTTTCTCTCTCTCTCTTCCTCTCTCCCTCTCTGTCAATAATAAATACATTAATAAATATTTTTATTTTTTATTTTACAGAGAGGAAGAGAGAGGGATAGAGAGTTAGAAACATCAATGAGAGAGAGACATCGATCAGCCGCCTCCTACACACCCCCTACTGGGGATGTGCCTGCAACCAAGGTACATGCCCTTGACCAGAATCGAACCTGGGACCTTTCAGTCCGCAGGCTGATGCTCTATCCATTGAGCCACACCGGTTTTGGCAACTTTATTTATTTATTTTTTTTAAAAAAAGAGAAAAGCCCGAGATATTCATCAGGATCTCTCAATGAAAACATGTGTGTGTTTAGGAGAGGAAATTGTTATTTCAAACCCAAACTAATTGTAGATGCCTTTTCTGTTAAGAGAGAAAGGGAGGGCGGGAGAATACATAGATGGGGGCACCGTCCTTATAAATGATTATAACAATTGCCAAGCCATTAACAACTATCAGGGACTGGATAGGAATTACTGTGTTTTGTTTTTATATTATTCTATTGAAAATATAACTTTGAAATTACTAACTGCATTGTCTAGTGTTGGGCTCTGTAAGAAGATGCTAAAATCAAGTTGCTAGGAGATATGTTTAGTGTCTTTTCGGCTAAGACAGACATTGAAGGAGCTGCCAGTTGGAGATCTGGGATGACTTGCACCCCTGGTAGCTGAGTAGATACTCTCGCCTTTGTAGGGGATGTGATGTGCATTTGGATCTGGTTTGCTAACATTCTGTTGAAGATTTCGTCATGGCTTCAAGAGGGATATTTGTCTTTAGTTTCCTCCCCCACACCCCTCCCTCTGCCTTCCTGAAATTTCTGACATTATTACAATCCTGGCTTCATAAAATGAATTGGGAAGTGTTTCTCCCTCTTCTGTTTTATTAAAGGGATTATGTAAAATTGGTGTTAATTCTTCTTTAAACATTTGATAAAAAATTTAAATGAAACCCTCTGGTCCTGGAGATTGCTTATTTAGGAGCTGTTAGCTTACAAATTCCATTTCTTTGATGGTGATAGGCCTATTCAGATTGTTGTTTTAATATTAGTTGGATTTGTGTATTCGTGATGTTTGTGCAATTGATTCATTTCTTCCAATTTTCAAATTGAGGGGCATGAAGTTGTTCATAACATTCCCTTATTATTGTTTCAATGCTACAAGTTCTGTAGCTATAATCCCTAATTCATTCCTGATAACTGTGCTTTCTCTCCCTCTCTTTTAAAAATTTGTTATTCTTACTAAACGTTTATTGGTTTTACTATTTTTTTCTGAAGAACCAGTTTTTATTTATTGATCTTCTTTATTGTTTTTTTTTTTGGTTTTGTTTTCAATCCATTGATTTCTGTTCTTACCTCATAATTTCCTATTTTCTTTTCACTTTGGGCTTATTTTATATTTTTTCCCCTAATTTTTTTGAGATAGAAACGTAGATGATTGACTTAAGACTTTTTTTTCACTTCTAATGTAAGGATTTGGTTTTGGTTTAGTGCCATGCAATTTTTAATTTTTTTTAAGATTTTCTCTTTAACCCAAGGATTATTTAATTATTATTTAATTATTATTTTCATGTTTCTAGTGATTTTCCTGTTGTCTTTCCATTATTGACTTGTAATTTGATTATAAATTATAGTCAAAGAAAACACCACATACCTTTAATTCTTTCACCTTAGTGAATGTTCTGTGTGCATTTGAAAAAAATGTATATAGTGCTATTTTTGGATGGAGTGTTCTATTGATTCTGTTGGTTGATTGTGTTGTTTAAATATTTTATAGCCTTGCTGAATTTCTGCCTATAAATTCCATTGGTTGTTAAGAGAAAATACTGGGCAATTCTTTTTTCATTAAAACCACATAAATGCAATCGTTTACATACAAGTTCAAGGAGTTTCTAGATTTTTCCATTGTGCTTGTAGGGACAGAAGTCTGTATTTAAAATCATCTTGGTAGAGGTTTTCATTCTCTTTCATGCCACGAGTAAAAGAGTGTCTGATAGTCTTAAAATAGGGCAATACCTAAGAGGTCTTTATCACAGAGAGCTGGTGAAGTGATGTTGGCAGTTTGCATGTCCTATTTCACAATTTTACCCATGCTCGGGCATAGCTGCTTTAATATTAATAACAGCAGAAGTATCTCCAGGAATTGCAATTAGGGGTGGTGATATTTATAAACAGCACTTTGAACATAGGCATGCCACAGGTGATGCTCCAAATGTCAATCATCTATCATATTATAGTAAGTACAAAGTTTATATGTGCAGGGTCTTAGTATGTATTGACTCCATTTAGGTTAATAAAATAATAACTCCATTTAGGTTAAAAAATGTCAGGTAGACCAATGAATCATGTGGCAAGGAGACAAAGATGAACCCTATGTCAATTAGATATCCCTATATTAAAACCATCCGAAAACAAAGGGGCTTAAACCAGTAAGTATTTATTATTATGTAGAGTCTTTGGTTCAGTTGGATAATTTTTCTGGTCTCCGCTGAACTTACTGTATGTGTCTGGGTTTCATGTTGAGTTGGCAGCTCTGCTGATATTGGCTGGGCCCTGTCACATATTTGAGGAATCCGTTGGCCATGGCCTGATGGATGCCGTCCTAAGTTAGGACAATGTGAACCTCTTCAACATGGTCTCTTATTTCCCGTGAGCTGTAACCAAGGCTCCGTGTGCTGATAGTGGTGGAGGTTCTGAGATTGAGAGTCTAAATGTGAAAGTGCCTTGAAAGCTGGCACCCCGGACATGTACCCTAGCCAGGAATTGAACCAGGCTCAGAATTGACACACTGTCTCTCCTGCCACGTTCTATTGGGCAAAGCAAATCGCATGGCCGGTCCAGATGAAAAAAGAGAGGAAATAGACTTCCCGTCATGATGGGAGAAGCTGCCAAGAGCTGCCAAGTCACATTGCCATGTAAGAGGCGGCAGCGTGGCCGATAATGGGGTCATTAATGCAATCCATCTTCCACGAGGCCTTTTGGCCGTCACTCTTGACCAGATTCCTTAAGCTGTGATATCTGAAAATAATTTCGTTCTCAATCACTTAACCTTGTTTTAAAAAGCTTTCTGTTCCTCTAGAAAAACTTCTTAAGGGTTTGCTCCTTGGCTTAAATAAATTGGGTGCTATTTTCTTTGTGGTGGGTGATTTTTGTTATCAGATGTTAATGGGAATAAGACTATAAAACAAAGAGGGAGGCCAGGGAGAGATGTAAGGAGAATGGAGAAAGGGGAGGAAAGAGGGATGAGGGAGACAGAAAGCTAGGGAGAGAGAATAGCCCTGTATTATAAAATCCAGACTTCGTAATGGTTTTCAAGGCAATCACAACAGTTGTTTATTCTGGTAGGTAGAATAGACCCTCCCTTGTTCTTAAAGATAATCCTGTCGAATGTAGTAGCTCTGTGGGAGGCATTAAACTTATTTATTCAAGCCGAAACTGGTTTGGCTCAGATGGATAGAGCATCGATCGGCCTGCGGACTGAAAGGTCCCAGGTTCGGTTGCAGTCAAGGGCATGTACCTTGGTTGTGGGCACATACCCAGTTGGGGGGGGGGGCGTGCTGGAGGCAGCTGATTGATGTCTCTCTCATCCATGTTTCTAACTCTCTATCCCTCTCCCTTCCTCTCTGTAAAAAAAATCAATAAAATAGATTAAAAAAATTATTCAGTACTGATAGAAGCCTTTATATTTGCAAATTGCTTTACGGTCTTTATTTTAATTTTTTTATTCGTATTTAGGCCTTTTTAAAAATTGATTTTAGAGAGAGGGGAAAGGAGAGATACAGAGAATATAAATGAGAGAGAAACATCATTCAGCTGCCTCCTACATGCCCTCTATTGGGGATGAAGCTAGCACCCCGGGCATGTACCCAGACTGGGAATTGAATCAGTGCTCTCCGGGCTCATGGGCTGATGCCCAACTGCTGAGCCCCCCCTCGTTCTTTGAAAGAACCAGTGACTTCCTTGAGGTTCCATAAGGGAGGGAGAACAGAGACAGTATCCTAATGTTGTGGGTTATTAATGCTTCCTAATTAAGGCAATTTTACTCACACTGTATAGCAGTGGTTAAGCTCTTGTCCTACTATCATCTCTTCAATATTATCATAGAGCCAAAACGGCCTTTGAGAGGCCAGGAGATAACGAAAATTGGGGGGTATTCATTTAGTCTCTGTAGAAGAGAAGTTTCTGGAGACCAGGTAATGTCCTGTGGAATCCCCATTTCAATATTTTGTCACTGTGGTGGGTGAGTCCTTCTTTATGTGCAGACCTAATTCCTACCATTTCTTCTTGTTCAGTCTTACAAGGGCATAGCAGGCAATGTGCTGGCCTCCTCCTGAGATCACCATTAACAAAATAGATATTGTCCCACAGCTTTCACTGGAGAGGGACATTTTTTCTCAAGTTGTTGGGAGATTTCTAGCGATAGTTCCTTAATGCAAAATCAATCTGAGAGGCAGAGCCAAATAGTGTACATATGCCAGATAAATCAGGGTGAAAAACTAGTGTTCATTCATGTAGTTATTCAATCCATCAAATACGTTCTCTGGACCATGCACTGTTCTGGGCCTTGAGATGATAAATAGGACACGTTCCCTGCCCTCAAGAGCTCGCATTCGAGTCCAGGAAAAAACAGACTCATAAACAGATAAATTGTTATATTCTGTCACAGGTTAACAGGTGATTACTATACATTTTGTCATCCATATTGTTTAAACTCAACATTTATAGGACAGAGATTCTGACCTGTTCTTATTTACCATCTGCTCTAGTGAGATGCCTTGGGTCTTTCTTGCATGGAGCTGTTGTCTGCTCATCAGCCAGAGATTAATGCTAGATTCTTGAGGGTTTTCCACAGCGTAGCAACAAAAATATCTCACGCTATTTTAAAAGCGCCATGGAAAAGCATACATCTGAGAATGAACAACTCGGTAATAACTTGGACCAGTTGGGCATTTGGCAGGGGTGTGGTGTTGTGCTATATTTGGATAATGGAGACTGGGATGGTTTCAGATGGAGACACTTGAATAAGTGACTCAGCTTTTCTGTGAGGTTTTTGCGTTGGGCCTCATGACCCCAGAAAGCCTATTCATCCAGGAGGTACTTGAAACAGTAAAATGAAGACATGAGCGGAGATTAGGTCAAATCATTAATCAAAATCCCCAACTATGGCTAGGAAAACTGCATATAAAGTGTCACAAGAATAGAAAGTAGAGATGGTGTTGGATCCTTATCAAGTAGAGATACTTGGTATTAGCATCTGAGACAAACAAAGGAGAAAATTGTCAAACAAAAGGAAAGTTTGTATTTTTGGATGAATTCAAGTGGGGAGAAGGAATTACTCAAACACAGATTGTCCATCATGTAGCAGAGAAATAAAGCATTTTGGAGATGCTTTATGAAAATTAGTTCACTGCCGAGACTGGTTTGGCTCAGTGGATAGAGCGCCGGCCTGCAGACTGAAAGGTCCTGGGTTCGATTCCGGTTGGGGGCATGTACCTTGCTTGTGGGCACATCTCCAGTAGGGGGTGTGCAGACGGTGGCTGATCGATGTCTCTCTCTCATCGATGTTTCTGACTTTCTATCCCTCTCTCCTCCTCTCTCTAAGAAATCAATAAAATATATATAAAAAATATTTGAAAAAAAAGAAAATTAGTTCACTGATTACCTTGTTTCTACCGATCAGAAGGAGGATTGGAAATCCTCCGTTAAGTGGCACTAAAGTTTGTGCCAATGACAACACTGATTTGGGAGTGTTTTAGTCCCTATTCAATGTACAGTAAAGAGGAATCTGGTGCCTATAAAAAGCAGTATCTGAGATTCATATGTTTGTAATTATGAGTTAGATTACTTAAGATCTTGGGTATTCTCATACCCAAGGCTCAAATTTGGTGGCCTGTTCTAGAGAGATGAGTTTGATTTCTAAGTGCATTAGTCAGGATAGGCTAGGTTATGCTACTGTAAAAACCATCTTTCGATTTCAAGGCTTTAGCACACGATTTTTTTTTTTCTCTTTTTGGCCAGGTATCGTGGTTCTTCTGTGGAAATCTTTCCAATAGTGTATAGATAGTTAACCTGCGAAAATAAAAGTTAGCAGAACTGCAAAAATATGTTTTTGTCCTGGCTTCCACTTTGGCAATCTTAGGACTGAATATAAGAAGATGTTCTTGGTTCACCTCCAAATAGAAGGCACATTTCTTTGGCAGGTTTTTCCATTCTCGTATTTTAGCTGAATGAGAGTGGGAACCAGAAAAACTGGTTCATTTATTATATGTGATTATAATTAAAGAGGATCTGGGGTTTTTTGGGGGAGAGAAGTTAAAAATAAAATTATGAGAGACTGAATTTCATACGCACAGAGCATGTAACTGTGGAAAAATACTTTGCTTTAGGTAGTATTCATCAACTCAGAAATTGTCTGATTTTTTTTTTTATCACCTAGTAATATTTAGAAACCCTGAATATTTTAGCTGTCCTGTAGTGACTAATTTGTCCTGGTGCAGTTAACATAAATCATGCAGTTACCTTGATTTGTGTCATTTCAAACAACTGAAACTTGTTTTTAATATCAAATTAGAGGCCCGATGCACAAATTCATGCACCAGTGGGGTCCCTCAGCCTGGCCTGCAGGATCAGGGTGAGACCGGCTCCTGATAACCCCCGAGGGGTCCCAGATTGAAGAGAGCACAGGCCAAACCAAGGGAGCCCACCTGCACACCATTGGAGATTGGGGGGCAGGGGGAAGAGGGAGGTTGGCCAGCCTGGGAGGGACTGTAGGAGGGCTCCAGGGTGTCTCCTGCCCATCTTGCTCAGTTCTGATCTGCCAGACTCCAACAGCAAGCTAACCTACTGGTCAGAGTGTCTGCCACCTGTTGGTCAGTGCATGTCAAGGCATGTGTTAAAGCAGCCTTAGCATAATATTATGCTTTGATTGGTTGACCAGATGACCAGACACTTAGCATATTAGGCTTTTATTATATAGGACTAGAATCCTGGTGCACAAAATTTGTGCACGAGGGGGGTTGTCCTTCAGTCTGGTGGGATTGGGCCTAAATGGGCAGTCTGACATCCCTCTCACAATTGAGGACTCTTGGCTTCCAACTGCTCACCTGCCTGCCTTCCTGATTGCCCCTAACCGATTCTGCCTGTCAGCCCAATCACACCCTAACCATTTCCCTGCGAAACTGAGTGATGCCTAACTGCTCCCCTGCCAGCCTGTTTGCCCCTAACTGCCCTCCCCTGTGGGCCTGATCACCCCAACTGCCCTCCCCTGCAGGCTTGATCACCCCCAACTGTTCTTACTTGCAAGCCTGGTCCCTCCCAACTTCCCTTCCCTATAGGCCTGGTCACCCCCAACTGCCCTCCCCTGAAGGCTTGATCACCCCCAACTGTCCTTACTTGCAGGCCTGGTCCCTGCCAACTGCCCTCCCCTGCTGGCTATCTTGTGGTGGCCATCTTGTGTCCACATGAGGTAGTCATCTTATGTGTTGGAGTGATGGTCAATCTGCATATTAGTCCTTTATTAGATAGGATAGAGGCCTGGTGCATGGGTGGGGGCTGGCTGGTTTCCCTGAAGGGTGTACTGATCAGGGTGGGGATTCCCTTGGGGCATGGGGCAGCTTGAGGGGCTTTTGGTGGTTTGCAGGCTGGCCACACCCCACAGTGACCCAAGTGTAGCCCTGGTATCTGGGATTTATTTGTCTTCTACAATTGAAACTTTATAGCCTGGAGTGGAGCTAAGCCTTCTGCTCATTCCATGGTGGCAGCCATTTCTGTTGGAATTTATTTATCTTCTCTAATTGAAACCTTGTAGCCTTAAGCAGAGGCCTGGGCCAGCCAGGGTGTGTGGAAAACTTGCCATCCTCCATCGCCGGGGAAATCCAAGCCTCCCTCCTGCTCTCTCTATGGCCATAGCCATCTTGGTTGTGTTAGTTTGCATACTTGCTCCTGATTGGCTTGTAGGCATGGTTTGTGGGTGTAGGGGATGTACAGTCAATTTTTATATTACTCTTTTATTATATAGGATTGAAGATCTCATTCTTCACTATCTAAACCTTTGTGAACTCTGTTGTAATAAGATGGAATTAGTGAAGAGTTTTTCAACCTCAACACTATTGACAATTTGAGTGACATCATTCTTTGTTGTGGTGCAGCTATCTTGTGCATTGCAGGATGTTTAGGACTTTACTCACTAAATGCCAGTGACATCTTCCTCTGGCCCAGTTTTGACAATTAAAAATGACTTTAGATACTTCCAAATTTCCTCTGGGTATCTCCCTCCCTCCTCTCCCCAGCCCTCCAAGGTTGAGAACCAGGGGTGGGTTAAAGGTAACAATAGTTAACCAATTGAATTTGTATTTTTTATGGGATTCTCGTTGACAGTGAACAATCAGAATGTTCCATTATAGCTTTAATCATAACAGGCCAATTTCTTTTAAAACACTTTCAGTTTCCCAATTTCATGTAGCAATCATTTGCACATCGATTTTATAAATTGCCGTAGATTTTATAAATTGTCTCAGTTGGCAAGGACCTGAGAAGTCATCTATTGTGACTCCCTTTTGACAGATGAGGAAACTGAGGATCAGGGAGGTGGCTTGCCCAGGTTA
This sequence comes from Lasiurus borealis, assembly GCA_004026805.1. NCBI lineage: Eukaryota > Metazoa > Chordata > Mammalia > Chiroptera > Vespertilionidae > Lasiurus > Lasiurus borealis. Next base: position 87,477 of record PVJN01002868.1, on the reverse strand, counting down.
GAGGCAGCCCGTCAACACTGACAGCACAAGATAAATAGTGCTGTCCTTCTGATGCACTTTTGAAGCAGTGTTTAGACCTAATGATTTTCTATGCTGTGTCATTTTATGCTGACATAGTTTCCACAGAAACAGGGCCAGAGTGCTTTGGAATAATTTGACATCACTCTTAAAGAAACTCAGGAAGAAAAGAAATAGGGGCACCAAGGTGGTTTTCATCAAAGGTCTCTTCCTGCAGCTATTTTATCTGGATCCAAGATCTGTGGTCCCAGGGCTGGAGCTCTCCCCCACTGTGGTTTTGAATTCATTTGCCCCATGCAGATTTTTCTAAAGAAGCAGACTGTGTTGTGGATTATTAATGCTACTTTTTGTGAAATGTTTAGCAGACCTTATATTATTATGCATTTGATGTGCACGTTGAATGCTGGGAGCTGGACTATTACCATATTCTCCTGAGAAAAAAATGGAGCCCAAGACCCAACAGGAAGATGAAATCAGAAAGATGACCCTTTAGAAGAAATAAAGCTAATATCTTAGAAGTAAATATATCTTTGGTACATTCCCATTAAGGATAATAACATAGCATTATGGAATTAAGAAATGTAGGGACTCATGGTTGCATTTGGACTAGGGAGGACGAACATGGAGCAGCATTCATATATCACTCCCGCTTCTCATGCCATGATAGATATTATTAACCAATCTTGACACCCTTGATGGACACAGACTCATTATCCTTCTCAAGACATCACTCTACGAAGTCACTACCAATTGTTTAGTATTGACAAGTAAATCTCTAGGGGATTTAAACATATTTTTCACCTCACAGATAAACCATCTGGACATCATTTTTAAAAAGATAATAACCCCAAATCATGCAACCGATCAGTTAAAGTATTATCAACCAGAGTGTGTAATTTTGGACTTCCTGGCTATTTGACTGTTTTTGTTTTTTTGTTTTATTCCCTTCTACAAGGTTGAGATATTGGACTGGAAATTTTTGCACCAGAACATATATGATGGGTAAATAAACATGTGCCAAGTATGGATTAAGGCAACAACTCAAAAGTGTTGGGTGGTTGCAGATCAGCCTTGTTGGCAGAAGAGAATGGGGAATGGCCTTCTCCTAAGAAAGCTGGTGGCTCAGGGTGACTCTGTAGCCACCTTGCTTTGCAGAGCAATGCTAGTGAAGGGATGGTGTTTCCAAAGCTATGGGCTGTGCTGGGAGTTAGACAGACATGGTGCATGATTAAAGATTGGCTCCACCTCCTCTCTGGATCAGTGGAGTTCTTCTTTGAAAGAACCAGAGACTTCCATGAGGTTCCATAAGGGAGAGAGGACGGAGAGAGTATCCAGAAGAGGCCAAATAAGCCAGACTCAGAAACGAAGAGGAAGCAGAGAGTTCTGGTTCCCTGGCAATATTAGGGGGCTTGTCAGGGAGATTTGGGGGTCTTTTCTCTCATGCCATACAGCTCCCACAAGAAAAGTGCCCTTGGCCTAGTTGCTTCTATCTGTTCTGCCAGTAACTGCCCCATTATTCCTCTCTCTTCAGAGAGACAAAACAAAACAAAACGCCACATTTCTTTGTCTCATTGCTCTTACTTCTAGCTTCTGTTCTTTTTAAGATTTATGTGTCATAATCTCCCACAGCTCTTACTCATTAATCCCCTCTCCACATTTCTTTTCATCTCCTCCTCCACTGTGAAGTATCTCTTGCTCTCAGAATTTCCCGTTTTACATCGTGAAGAAAGAGAATCAAATTGTCCTAGCTGTCCTATAATTTAGTGATTTTCAGTATATGAACCCCATCCCCCACCACCACCACTAGCAGCAACAGTAGCTGGGAATTCATTAGAAATGCAAGTTCTCAGGCTATACCATAGACCTATGGGGTTGGGGCCTAGAAATCTGTTTTATTTTTAATTTAATAAATCTTTATTGTTCAGATTATTACAATTGTTCCTTTTTTTCCCATAGCTCCCTCCACCTAGTTCCCATGCCACCCTCTGCCCTTCCCCTTCCCATCTGTCATCACCCATAGGTGTACAATTTTTGTCCAGTCTCTTCCTGCAGCCCCACACCCCCTTCCCCCTGAAAATTGTCACTCCACTCCCTTTCTATGCCCCTGAGTCTATTATATTCACCAGTTTATTCTGTTCATCGGGTTTTTTTTATTGACTTGATTTTTCGATTCACTTGTTGATAGACATGTATTTGTTGTTCATAATTTTTATCTTTACCTTTTTCTTCTTCTTCCTCTTCTTAAAGAATACCTTTCAGCATTTCATATAACACTGGTCTGGTGTTGATGAACTCCTTTAGCTTTTTCTTATCTGTGAAGCTCTTTATCTGGTCTTCAATTCTGAATGATAGCTTTGCTGGGTAGAGTAATCTTGGTTGTAGGTTCTTGCTATTCATCACTTTGAATATTTCTGCCACTCTCATCTGGCCTGCATAGTTTCTGTTGAGAAATCAGCTGACAGTCCTAGGGTGCTTGCTCCCTTGTACATAACGGTTTTTCTCTTGCTTCTGTTAATATTCTCTCTTTGTCTTTTGCTCTTGGCATTTTAATTATGATGTGTCTTGGTGTGGTCCTCTTTGGATTCCTTTTGTTTGTGGTTCTCTGTGTTTCCTGAACTTGTCAGTCTATTTCTTTCACCCAGTGGGGGGAGTTTTTGGTCATTATTTCTTCAAATAGGTTTTTAGTATCTTGCTCTCTTCTTCTGGCACCCCTATAATTCTTATGTTGGTACTTTTGAAGTTGTCTGAGAGGCTCCTTATACTATCTTCATATTTTTGGATTCTTTTTTCTTTTTGCTTTCCCAGTTGAGTGTTTTTTTGCTTCTTTGTATTTCAAGTCTTTGATTTGATTCTTACAGTCTTCTAGTCTGCTATTAGATCTCTGTATAATTTTTTTTTTTCAGTTAGTATATGCTTAATTTCTAGTTGGTCTTTTTCATTTCCTCAAGGGCCTCACTAAATTTATTGGCCTTTTCTAGAAAATTCTTGAAAAAACTTAAGCTGTGGTTTTGAACTCTATATACAGTTGTTTGCTTTCCTCCATTTCCTTCATTTGTGATCTGTTCCTTTGTCTCTGCATTTTAGCTGCTTCCCTGAATTGATAGAGTGGCTTTGTGTGCTAGGTGTCCTATAGGGTCCAGTGGCTCCACCTCTCCAGTTACCTGAGGTGGACACTCTTGGTGCAGCCTTTGTAGTCTGCACAGTCTTATTATAGTTAAGCCTTGATTATTGTTGGTATCACTGGGAGGAATTGACCTCCAGGCAAATTGGCTGTGAGGATCAGCTGTATCCATTATGCTGGGAGAATTTCTGTGCTGGAGACACCCTTATGAGACAAGATTTGCAAAAGCCTCTGTGCTCAGCTTGGATGGGGCAGAGTCTCAGGTCGTAGCAGACAACATTGGTTTCCCATCAGCCCTGCCCTAATAGGCCCCTGTGTCTCAGTGCTTCCTGGTAACCACTGCAAGCACCTCTTAGAGAAAACTGCCCTCAAGTTTTGCCTGCTGCCAGACAGTCCAGTTTCTCCCCAAATGAATCTGGGTCCCCAGAATCTCACCCAGAACTGGAGTTCAGCGTAGTTGAGAGCTTTTGTCTCCCTCCCACTTGAGAAAGCCAGCCACGCACTTAGCATCAGTCCTCTCTGGGCATGCATCTCAGTACCTCTGCCTCCTGCAGCTCCTCTGAGTCTCAGTGTGCTTTTCTCTTTCCTTATAGTTGCAGAATTTCCACTCAGCCAACCTTTCTGTGGTTCTGGATGATATCCATTTTGTCTTTTAATTGTAGTTTTGAAATTTTGTGCGAGATAGCACTTTAGGTGTTTACCTATGCTGCCATCTTGGTTTCTCCAAAAATCTGTTTTAAGAGGCTTTCAGGTGATTTTAAAGAACATTTAAGTTTGAAAAACATAACCTAATCCCAGGCCTATGGATTGGCTACTTTAGTGGTCAAGTTCTCACTGCTGGTCCAGTGAGCTGTGGAGGTGCAATTGAATTGGGTAGAGAAAAAAGAGTGCAGAGAATGATGTGATATAAAACATGGCTACTCATGGCTCTCTCTCCCTTGGTGAATATGGATGGAGCAGGTACAACAAAGACTAACATTTCTTATATATCCTCTGTCTAAACCAGCACAGAGATTGGAATCAAAATTCCAAATCTTAATTTTAATTGTACCTCTATAACTTAGAAGTTTTCTAACCAAAGTCAAATCACTTTTCTTTTGTAGTCTCACTTTATTCATAGACTAAAGATAGATACCAATGCTCTATCTATAAGGATCAAATTATGATAATAGCTAATATTTAAAAAGACTTTGCAGTTTATAGCACATTTACTCATGTTTCTCAATTGGTCTTTTGGGTAAACGTGTATGTAAATGCACTTGTAAGCTTCAAGGGTACTATAAAACTGTAGCTCTTGTGGTTATTATATTCCCCAGGAATGCTGGAGGAGGAGAGAGATTTTCTGTGATCAGATCAGCCCACGCATGCAATGACTGTGAGCTTGTACCCCATGGATCTGGTGCTGTGATCTGATTTTATAAAGAGAATATGCTAAAGCCCTGATTTCTAATGCTTGAGTAGGCCTTGAATCAGGCAGTGTCCACCCCCTTGCTATTTGAATTTACTTAAAATTGAGCTTTTCTTTTAAAAAGTTATATTAACCACATGCAATTTTCTAGAGAATGTCTTGGAATCAAAAGTCATAACTTTGGAAACTTATCAAAATTTTATTCATGGTATGAATTTAATCTCCATAAATGAGGATCTCCATACTCTGAGTTCCCATGACATCTATAGTTGACTGTCTTTCATCGGTCAGCAGTTCTCAGGGTGTGGTTCTTGGCCAGCAGCATCCATGTTATCTGGGAACTTGTTAGAAATGCAGGTTCTTAGGATCTACTACTGCAGACCTACAGCATCAGACATTCTGAGGGTAGGGCCCAGCAATCTGTTTTTTTATAAGCTTTAAATGTGATACTAACATTTAAAAAGTCACTGTCACAACTCTTCTGAATTATGCTGAGTATTTTTTGAGATTAGAGTTGGTCCGTTCACTCTTTCCATTATCTTCCTCATAGTGCCTTGTTCAGAGAACATACTAGATAACCATTTGCATTGGCGGGGTAAGATGTGAGGAATGCCAAATTGGGAGCCACTAGATCTTAATCCAAGTCTTGGATTGGTTACTTAACAATTACCACACAAGCTTGTGTCCATAGACTGTTATGAAATCAATGTGTCAAAGTTAGAATATTTCATTTAAGTCTTTCTTTCAGTGAGTCTTGTTTTGGGAATTCTTGGTATTGAATGAAAAGTCACCTGTTCAATCCACTTGACCCCGGAAACCCAATCTTGTATCTTCTCTCAAGCTCTTGAACATGTGTTCCATTGTGAACAAATATCGCTATATGTTCACACTTACCACTGAGTGATCTCTCTACCTCTTCATGCCTAACTGGAACCTCAGTTTTCTAGAAGGCTACTACTTGCCTTGTAGCATTCTTCTATAGAAGCTATGCCATCTTTCCTGGCTCCTTACTGCCGATTTCACAACTGTCCACACTTCAGAAAACATTAAAAACATTATCTTATTATCCCCCTTCTCCAGCCTATTTAGTCACCTGCTGTCAGTATTCTCTAATGTGAGAATTGATTATAATCCATGACCTCACCTCAAATCCTGACACCTGGGAACCTTCAGTAACTCTATCCCCTTTCTTATTTTTCTATTTTGTGAACCTCAAACCTAACACTGTTTTGATCACAAAGAAACTACTAAATCATTTCTCACTGGATGATTTTGAAGAACAGCACATGGTGAAGATAGTTGAGGGTCATATATCAGAAGAGTTTAAGGGTTATCAAATTTGTCAGTGATAAAATCTAAATTCCAAAACAATTTATTGGCCTTTGAATTTGAGAATGAATGAGTTGGGTGTAATTTAGAACTGAGCATGCTTTCTAAGGTTCACATATTTACCCTTCTCACTCTTCTTAGAGGAACTTTCTAGACAGATTCTGAAACATACTTTTTTAAAATGTAAAACTCTGACTTGGACATTATTTTAAAAGTTCAAAAATATAAAAGTCCTATGTACTTCCAATTATGATGTTGGCTGTTGATTTTAGGTACTTATTGTTTATCTGTTATGATAGCCTACTACTTATAAAGGCTTTTTCTTTTTAATCAGTTTTTTTTCTTATTACTAAATTTCCTTTGGTATTCTATAAGATGATTATGTAATTCCTCTTTGTTGATCTAATGATATAATGCATTTTGCTAATAAATTTTCTAATATTAAACCTCTGTTACATCCCTTGGATAAACTCTGATTAGTCATAAAGGATAAAAAATTTTATTAAAGTATCAACTCCATCTTACTATTGTTTTTTGCTCAGGGATTTGTAACTTAATTTTAAGAGGATTCCATTTTCAACTATACATCCTCACAGAGAAACATCTTTTTAACTTTTTAAATATTTTTTTAAAATTTATCTTCACTATTTAAAATGCAAACAGTACAGGATATAAAATGAAAATTAGAACTTCAATCTCAAACATGCCCTAACTGTACCCCTTACTATGAAAACAACTTTTTTTAATAAAACTTTATAGAAATTTTTATGCACACAGCAGCATATTAAATTACATGCGTAAATCTATTTAATACAAAGGAGGTTATTCATGTTATACATGTTATATGCTGTAATTTTTTTTTACTTGAGATGCTTTATTGTAGAAATATTCCCCTTGAACAACAACAAAAGCCATTACAATTGTACAATTACAAATATATTTTTAAAATCTTTCAACCTTTTCAAAAAACAGAGTAGGAGGTGCCTAATATTTCATTGGATAACCCTGTAGCATCATTTGATTAGTCTCTTATTGATGACCATTTATCCAGACTTTCAACACTATAAACCAAGCTGCAACACACATCTCCATGCATCTGTATATTTTATGGACAGATACATATTTCATTTCAGGTGGATCTAAGTTTATTTGTATGTCCATCAAACATCAAAGCCATAAAGTTAATAGGAAAGAAGTAGATGATTAAATAGTTAAAAGGAAAGGTGTATAATAACTTTGGCAGTCATTGAACTTCTCATAATCTCAGTTTTCTCATTCCTGTGCATTTTGCTAATTTTTAACATTATGATTGATTGCTCCAATTTGCACTAAGAAGTGATTTGTTCTTGTCATAGGAAATAAACCCATATTTTACATTGTTGGGTTATGGTCTTATGGAAGGTTAGCAAACCTCAGGTCCAGCCTCCACCAGGCACCCTAGCTGGCACCTGGAAGGGTCATCACTGAAGTCATCTTGGCTGCTTTCCCCGTAAGTTTTCTCTTCCTTTTCTCTCTAGGGTCATAATGAACACCGTAAAGAGCCTTTATTTCTACTCATCATCTAGATGATGATGCTTGACCCCTGAGAGTGTTTCATTTCAAAATTCTCCACAGCCTTAAACAAAATTTGAATCTCTTCTGCTTTTTAAAGGAAAAGGCATTTCTGGCAAACATTCCAGAAGAACCAGTAGCAGAGGGTCCCCTTTGGTCTCCAAGCAGTTGTGCTTTTAATAAACACCAAGGAAGTGCCCCCCAGTTGCCCTCAATTGCAGCCTCTTTCCTCGCTCCCCAGAGGACGGTGCCACGGTGCGGCCTTTCCCCTGCTAAGTTCTGCCTGTTTCCCTGTCTCCGTTAACCGTTAGGATGTTTCTGTCCTTGCTCACTTTATCCCACGGTGTCCTCACTGTTCTGCTCACATACCTGTTGCCTCCTCATCTCTCCCAGCCCTTCCCTGTGGCTTTCTTTTATGAGTGAGGCACAGCGGGGCTCATCCCCTCCTGCTGGAATTCCCCCAGACCTGTGCTGACTGTTCTCCCACAGCCACAGGAGACAGGGCCAGGTCATCATAAAAGCGAATAAAGCTTCTAGCCAGTTTTTTACCTTTAAAAATCATAAATGTCCCCCCCACTGTAGTCCTGCAGAGCCTCATTTCAGCTGCTCTGTTTTGCTTATGTGTTTATGTGAGGTTGGTCAGGTTTCTGAGTCTCCCCAAGAAGCGCCGTCATTGCACCTCGATAATTAACCTTTGTCCACCACTGTGTTAAGAGAGGCTGCATCAGGTTCTGAGTCACACAGCCAGAACCTAAGCTGGCAGGGACAAAACTGAGGAAGTCAAGATCTCAACCTCTCTCCTCTTCCCCTCTGAGCTCCAGCCAGTGACTAAGTAAACTCACCTAGAATTCAGAAGGCCAGGGAGATATAGTTGATGAAGTTCAGAATCAGCCTGTTGGAGCCCAGAGCAGAGTGAAAATAGGACAAATGGAACTAAACAGCCAAAGTTGCCTCTAAGATATGGATGTCTGGAATGCAGAGGGCTGAAGCTAAGGGGTAGGAATCAATAGCTTAAAGTGATCATGTGATCCATGGATGTGGATAAAGAGCTTCTAAACCTAGGGCGGAGCTCTGAGAATCACCAGTATCCATAGCAGAAACTCCTGAATGGGCCTCCATTGCCCCCTTGGAAGAATGAGTAGAGAACTACATAGAGTGGTGGTCTGTTAGGTTTTTTTTTTTTAATATTTTTTATTTCAAAGAGGAAGGGAGAGGAGAGAGAGAGAAACATCAATAATGAGAGAGAATCATTGATTGGCTGCTTCCTGCATACCTCACACTGGGGATCAAACCTGCAACCCAGGGATGTGCCCTTAATTGAAATCGAACCTGGGACCCTTTAGTCCAGAGGCAGACGCTGTATCCACTTAGCCAAACAGGCTAGGGCTCTGTTTTTTTTTTTTGTTTTTTTTTTTAATGCCCTTTTATGCTATGAATCAAACTACTTGCAAGTCATTGACTCCCCCAAAATTGGCCAATCAGTGATTATTTTTAGTGCTCTTTGCAATAGTTTTCAAGCTTTCCATCCTTATTATTACTTTAAATGCCTAATCACCACTCCCGGGACCCACTTGCTTCCTGCTAATGATGTGTACTTGCTGAGGCTCTATTTTATGTTTTTCTGATGGTTGTAAGATGCCATCATCTCGTTTCCCACCTCAGATCGGCAGGTAAACAGGCAGGGAAGGCATGATTCTCCGGTGGCTGGAACTCCCTAAGAGAAAATGGGGATGGAAAACACAAATTTGGGAGAACTAAACTATTATGGGAAATTAATATTTTAGAGAAGAGAGGGATAAAAAAAAAAGAGAGAGAAAGAATCAGAAGGAATGAGAGATGAGGGCAATTCTAAAAGCTTGTTTGTCAACCGAACAGGAAGCTGGAATCTCAGTGGGAGTAAGTAGAGGTAGGAAATATGGAAAAAAGGAATGGCTTTTGGAGGTCAAATTCAAGGGGTTTACTGAGCAAAAACAGCCTCTGGGTATATGTTTGGGGTTGGGGTTCCTAGAATTACTGCTGCGTTTGAATTGTTAGTCAGGAAACTACATTGAAAGCAGAGTCTCTGACAATATCTAAGTCAGGAGTTCAAGGCCCAAGTTAGGGTTTGCCAAGGGGCTCTAGTGACTGAAAGGAAGCTGGCAATCAGAGGCTGAGCAGAAGGCTAGTTAGTTAAGCTTATTGGAATCAAATGGTGAAGATTAGAGAGTGAGGCTACTGCTGCCTGATGCTCATACAGATACCGGGCACCAGTCCACAGTGGGCACACTGGATGCAAGTTTGCATTCCATCTCTGTAATGGATAAGGCTGCCACCTGACAGAACATGAGAAGTGTCTTTTCATTAGCAGGCGTGTATACTCTATTGCCTTCACACCACCAATTCTAAAATGGAGTCATTAGGGCCAGAATAAAGGTAAGTGGAGAGCTAATACGTAAGCCTGGTGGAACCTTGAAAGTTGAGGAGAATTTACTTCGGCGCAGAGTGGAGAGGTTGCTGATGGAAGGGACAGCACATGGCAAAGCATAGTAGTATGTGTGGGTATTGAAAATCAGGCTGCACAATAAACAGAATTTGTGTCACTTGGTCTAGAAGTTAAAAACCTCTAAGAGAAATGAATTTTTAATATAGTTCTTCAGGCATGTAGTAACCAGATACTACAACCTTTTTCAAATATATATTATCAGCATCCCGCTCAGTTAGCTTTCTTGGATTTGCTAACTCGTGTTCATATTGTAAAGGCTGCAGCCATGGGAATGATAGGGAGTTAAAGAAACGCCCAGAGGAAGATTATGGAATCCAGCTTTGAGGAGTCAGTGGAGATTTCCCAAGAAAGAGACATTTAAGTTACATCTAAAAAGGTGGGTAAGAGGTAGCCAGGTGAGGAGGGCAGATAGGAAGAGTTTTGCATCAAGAGCGAGGTAGATATTAAACATGGCCTCAATTATTTTTTTTTAAATTGTTATCTGTATCTGAAAGCTTGTTTATTTTTTTAAATTTATTTATTTATTATTTTTTCCCCTTATTGCCCTCTCCACCCCACCCCCTCAATTCTTTATCTCTCTGGATTAGTCAGTTGCCATGGAACTCTGCAGTGTCTCCATCCCCCAACTCTGAACTCAGCCACATGACTTGCTCTGGCCAATGAGATTTAGTAGACGTGATGCAAGCAGAGGCTTAAATGGGCAAGTTTTCATTTCTGGTTGGCCTCTTCTTGCACTCTCCCATCATCAGGAGAACATTCCTGTGAGGATGCCAGAGGATGAGAGATATGGAGAGCTGAGTCAAGTTCAACTCAAGCCATCCTAGCAGAGTCACCGTCAGCCAGCCCTGAGACACGTGACTGAGTCCAGTTTAGATCTACCTTCTGCAAGAGCAGTGAAACATACTGTTACACGCCATCACAGTTTGTTATACGCCTTATTGTGGCAATAGATAACTGAGGGAAAAAGCTTGGGGGCCAGTGAAAAACAGGGTATTAAAATCACCGAAAGGAGCTGAAACAGGAACCATTCTTGTTGGTTATCTTAATACAGTAGTACCTCAAGATATGAGTTTAATTCATTCCATAACCTTGAGGCGTGGGAAACTATGAGATGCTTGAGTCGAGGTAAACTGGTGGGTCATGTGCAGCCGGCCAATCAGTGCGATTACTCCAATCTCAAATGTTGCTCGTATTTCAAAGCAAAAATCACTCACTCGATGGCTCATATCTCAAAAATCTCGTATGTTAGGACACTCGTATCTCGAGGTACCACTGTACATTGTCTCAGGACTGCAGGGGAACAGTTTAGAAACAGTCCCCTTTTATGATCAATATGAACAGAAAGACTGCTGGAGAGCCTTGAGGCAAATTTTGATGTGGGTTCCATTGTCCTTCGTCAAGGAAATTGAAGCCAGCTTAGCTGTCTTACAGCTAAAGAGCTCTGACTTAGTGTTGGAGGAAGAGTTCAATGGCTTACTTATTTCGTATCCCCGAGTAAAGATTTAGAAACAATCCATAGTCCTTTCTTTTGTTGTTTCTCCCAAATTGGAATACAACTTGATATCGCTGGGATTGTCCGATATGCCATTTAAACATGGAATCAATCAAATGACTAAAGCTCATGAAAAACAAGGCAATTAATAACCTGTCGCCGTGTTAACACGTCCTTTAACGACCTAAACATTGAGCCTCGTCCTCTTATCTAGTTCAGCAGTTCTCAGACTCCTCTGTGCATCAGAAACACTTGAAAGGCTTGTTAAAATCACCTCGCGGGGCCCCACCCGCAAAGTTTATGACGCAGGTGATCCGGGGAAGGTCCAAGAATTTTTGTTACTGAGCTGGCTGGAGACTGCACTTTGAGAACCACTGTTTCCATGACGATGATGGTTAATTTTATGAGTCAACTTGTCTAGTCTGTGGTGCTCAATTGTTTGGTCATACACTGGTCTGGATGTTGCTGTGATTAACAATTAAATCAGTAGACTTCGAATAAAGAAGATTAACTCCTGTGATGTGGGTGGACTTTATACAATCTTTGGAGGCCCCAACAGCAAAGACTAAGGTTTCCAGAAGGAATTTTGCCTCAAGACTGTAAACTAGAAATCTTGACTGAGTTTCTGGCCAACTGTTACCCTGAAATCTGGATGTAAGGATGCAACATCAACTTTTATGTGAATTTCCAGCCTACAAATTTCAGACTAGTCAGTCCACACAATCATAGGAGTCAATTCCTTAAAATCCTTCTCTCTCTTTCTCTCTCTCTTTGTGGGCTGCACTATGGTTGTATTAGAAACTGTTTACCACAGATGATGTCCTAAACAGCTTGGGATTATTTTAACCGTATTAGCATTATATAATTCATGAGTCCCGGCCCACAGTTAGCATTTAATAATAGTATTCTGAATGAATAAATTAGTGGATTAATGGCTTCTGTTTTTAATGGAATTTATTAATGCATGAAAGGGCTATAAAAATAAAGAACTACCAATTAGCCCTAAGAAATTGTATAAATACATACATACATTTTTACTGTACCAGGCTCACCAAAAACTTGTGAGGACATTAGTTGCTAGATAAATCAACAAGCTGGTACAGTGATAATTGGAACGTTGGTCATTTAACTGTAGGCCCATTCATCCCTTCACCAAGCATTTATTGAGTGCCTGCTGTGTATCTGGCATTGTATATTACTTGCCACTCCTGCCACTTTTCTTCAACTTTCTTAAGAAATTCTTATAAGCAATATTAAGGCAATATATTTTCACACATCTAGAAAATTAGACATGATTTTCTTATGTTTTAGAAATTAAAAGAAAATTAAGCAAATGACACTAGAATTAGAAAGAATGAGCAATTCATTAGGCAATAAGAGTATTAACGAGAAATCAGGAATCTCTTCCCTGTTTTAGCATGTACTTGAGCTTAATTGGTGAAGTTTTGAAAAATGGGGTGATGAGTTGTTAATACAAATAACACACCTTTTACGTACTTAATAAAATCCAAGAGTCTGGGATGCATTTGCGCTGTAGACAATTTATTTGCAGGAGTCACTGAGTTGAGTAATAGAAAGGGATAATAGGAAATCAGTGACTGAGAAACCTATGAAGTAAATTAACGCATGCCTTACTTTATTAATTTATAACAATAATATAACGGATAAATCAATGAGTGCTTGGAGAGAAATAGATGGAGAGAAGAGTTGCGCCTTTTTCCAATTTGTTGAAATTATTTCCTCTGCAAATGAAATGTTGGCCAGAGGTAAAGAAATGTCACCCACTTGGGTCAAAAAGAAGTACATGGATGTGCTTAGCACAGTGGTTCTCTACCTGTGGGTCGCGACCCCTCTGGGGGTCGGACAACACTTTCACAGGGATCGCCTAAGACCATTGGAAAACACAGATACGATTCATAACAGTAGCAACATTACAGTTATGAAATAGCAACAAAAATAATTTTATGGTTGGGGGTCACCACAACATGAGGAACTGTATTAAAGGGTCAAGGCATTAGAAAGGTTGAGAACCAGTGGCTTAGCAGAATCTGGGGGTACTCTGCTTTATCCCCTGGACCTTATGGCTTTAGAGACCTCCCTTTGACTTCCAAATGCTGGTACAGTATTTGCATCTCTTTGACTGAGATTCTTTTCCAATAATACATTAGGAGGCTTGCAGTACTTGGAAAATAACTATTTCCTGCTCCTCGGTAGGGTAGCCTTCAACCAATGACTGATAGGTGTATACTAGGTGTACCAGTTAACAATGCAGATATTTCCAATAGATGGAGTTACACATATGTTGATATATATGTGATTTGATGTGTATGCTATTTTGTTGTATTGCTCCTTCAGATTACCACTTGTTCTGATCGACAGCACATGCACTTTCTAAGCGGCACTTCAGAATGTACGAGGAAGTGGAAAATTGGGTCTCTGAATGGTCTGCCTCAAAACAAGCAAAGTTCTATTGGGACGGTATCCACAAATTACCTGAAAGATGGGGGAAATGTGTAGCTAGCGATGGACATTGCTTTGAATGAAGCACTTTTAATGCTTCTCTTGAAATTATCGTGTTTTATTTTATTACAAAATACCCATTATTGTGGATTAACTATTAACCGGTTAATAGTGCAGGTTAATTATTAACCAGTTAAAAATCCAGATTAACTATTAACTGGTTAATAATACAGATTTTTGTAATCCAAAGAAAACATGGTAATTTCAAGAGAAACATCCAAAGTGTTTTGTTCAAAGTAATATCCATCACTAGATACACATTCCCCCATCATCACTTTTAAAGCGTTTAAACCAGTGTTCACTAGTATCTTGAGATGGAGCATATTCACCATAAGCTTCCCGAAGTATAGGATAACTTTCAGCAGCACTTTTCTTCTAAATAAAGTAATGAATTAAAACTTCCTGCAAATGCTCTTTTTTTGGCACGAAATTCGACATTTTTAAGTGTAAAAATATCTATAATGTTAACACCTTCAGAGAATTTGACATGACCTTTTGAAGCTTGTTGTCAATACAAGATAACATACATATCAAACTGCATATATGTCAACATAGGTGTAACTTCATCTATTGAAAAAAAAATCCGCATTATTAACCGGTACAACTAGTAAATAACCCAGCTATCTTATTGCTTGGGTGCTATAATTCCACGGTATTATTTTAGTGTTTCCACTCAGGATTCAGGCCCACTTATCCACAAGGGAAGCTGGCTCGATGGGCTGCCTTCTCTCCCTGTTCTCTTCCCTGCTTTCTTAGCAACACTTCCTGCATCCCCCAAGTAAACGCTGCCACTTAAATCCCTGTTAGGGCCGAGACCGGTTTGGCTTAGTGGATAGAGCGTCTGCCTGCGAACTGAAGGGTCCCAGGTTCGATTCTGGTCAGGGGCATGTACCTTGGTTGTGGGCATATCCCCCATGGGGGGCGTGTAGGTGGTAGCTGATCAATGTCTCTCTCTCTCATTGATGTTTCTAACTCTTTATCCCTCTCCCTTCCTCTTTGTAAGAAATCAATAAAAAATATTTTTAAAAAAAATAATAAAAAAAATAAATCCCTGCTAGGGGTGGCTTCTGGGAAAACCCAAACAAGGAGGAAACGAAGAATGTTGGCTCTCTGTGTCTGTTATTCTTTGTTCAACCTGAGCAAGGGGCCTGATTTTTCAGCTTCTCTAGTCCTGATTTGCAAGTATTGGTTCCAAAATCCCAGGTTTTCAGGGACTCAAGGAGCTGGTTTTGGGTAGGATTCTGCCGACAGAAGAACGTTCTAGACAGATGCGCAGTTATTTTAAGGCCATTTAGCTGAACTGTTCTTTCTTGACCTCTCCCCAACCGTGATGTCGCGTGGCATTCTCATCAACACATAGTTGCAGGCGACAGGTTAGTGATAATCAGACTGAGCTTTATTCAGTTTTCATTAGAGACAGTAAACATGTATCTCACTTGCATTAAGAAGCATTTTTCTTCTTGTACTCTTTGCATTGCAGTCTTAATTAGCAGTGTGCGCAAGTTACATCCTGTCTATTAGAGATGCCCATTCCCTTGAGGGAGAGAATGTCTCCTTTCAAAACTACGTGTGTCTCTGTGGAGGGAAGTTGTGTGATATGAAATTTTCTCCCAGCCACTTTCACTACTGTAAACAGTCTTCTCATTCACCTCTTGTTTCTTTTTCTAAAGCCTCAAGGATTTATTTTCCAGCCAGCAGCTAGAACGGTCAGTTACGATAGAAATTCCATTTATGACCTTTCTCCATAAAGCCCTCCAGTGGCTTCTTCTTCTTTCTTTTTTAATTTTTTTCTATTGATTTTGGAGAGGAAGAGGAGGGAGAGGGAAAGGGAGGGAGGGAGGGAAAGAGAGAGAGGTCAATGATGAGAGAGCATCATTTATTGGCTGCCCCCTGCACACCCCACACCAAGCTCACAACCCTGGTATGTACCCTGACCAGGAATGAAACTGTGACCTCATTTGTAGGTCCAAGATCAACCACTGAGCCATGCCCAGCCAGACTCCAGTGGCTTCTAATCAAATCCAAACTCTTTCCCCATATTACAGGGTCCCATGGCCTTATGGCCTTCAGTGCTTTGCTGACATGCCACCTCATATAGGCCTCTCCTGACCATCCTATTTGAACTTGCAAGTTTATCTGTAGCATGCCTGTCTCCTTTCCCTGCTTTGTTACTTTTATAACACTTATCACTAGGCGATTTACTACATGTCTGCTTATTTGTTTCACTCAGACAGTGCTTCTCACACTCATTAGAACTCATTTGAAATTCATCCATCTTATTGTGTGTGTCAGAGGTACACTCTTTTTATAAAATTTAATAAATCTTTATTGTTCAGATTATTACAATTGTTCCTCTTTTCCCCCCATACCTCCCCTCCACTCGGTTCCCTGCCCTTACTTCCCCCCAATGTCCTCATCCATAGGTGTACAATTTTTGTTCCATCTTCTTGTACCTACACACCACTTTCCCTCTGAGAATTATCAGTCCACTCCTTTCTATGCCCCTGATTCTATTGTATTCACCAGTTTATTCTGTTCACCAGATTTTTATTCACTTGTTGATAGACATGTATTTGTTGTTCATATTTTTTTAAATATGCTTTTATTGATTTCAGAGAGGAAGGAAGAGGGAGAAGGAGAGATAGAACATTAATGATGACAGAGTGATTGGTTACCTCCTGCACACCTCACACTGAGGATCAAGCCCGCAACCTGAGCGTATGCCCTAACCTGGATCTTGTTCCTGGCTGTGCTTTTTTTTTTAAATAACATTTATAATTTTTAAAACAGATTAGTATTAATGGAGTTGATATTTATAGAAGAGGTTTAGGTTAACAGAAAAGTTGTGAAAGTCCAGGCAGTTCTGACATATCCCTTCTCTCCTCATTATTAATCTCTTAGATCAGTGTGGTACCTTAATTACAGCTGGTAAACAATATTGATATGTTATTATCTAAGGTTCATAGTGTATATTAGGGTTCACTCTTTGTGCTGAATAGTTCTGTGTGTTTTGACAAATTAGCAAATTTTATATATCTATTATCACAGTATCTGTACAGAATACAGCTTCACCTTCCTAAAAAATCCCCCGTGCTCCGCCTACCCATCCTGTCCTCTCCTCAGCCACTCATCCTTTTACTGTCTCTGTGCTTCTGCCTTTTCCTGAATGTCATGTAATTAGAATTTTATAGTCTGTAGCCTCTCACACTGGCTCTGCTCACTTATTAATGTGTAGTTAAAGTTCCTCAGGTCTTCCTAAAAAGCTTCTCAGGAAATGATAATGGGGGGCCAGGTTGGAGAAGCACCAAATTAGAATTTAATTTCCCAGAGGCTATTTCCTGCCTTTGACTGTGTTTTGTTGATTTGTGTACCCCGAAGTCTAGATAGAACACGGCCTGGCAGGGAATAGGTTTCCTCTAAATATCAAATGAGTAGATGAATGAATGATAAGGCCCAACTAGGTCCCCAGAGACCTGAATATTCCTCTCCATGAGCTTGTCTTGAGTGGTTTCACCACTGTTGCACCCCAACTTTAGCGGCCCCACTAAATCCAACAGTTTAACTTTCCTGTAGTTCGCCACTTAATTATTTTGCTGTACCGTGCTTTGTTATGCCTGAAAATACAACACACCTCGAATTCCCTCTGTGATTCCTTTATTATCACCTTCATTTAGAGACTGACTCTTGCACTCTGGCTCCCAGATCCCTGCAGACATTCTCCACCTAACTAAATTTGATTTCTTACAAAAGACCTCCCCAGGTAGCCCAAACCTTCCTCTCGACTCTTCAAGTAATTATCGCTTGTAGATTCATTGGATATTATGAAGTTCCATCTGTTCTTTCTCTCCTATTGTACTCCGGAGATCCTCTTTTACACTTGATGGGGTTATTTTCCTGTGTTTCTCCACCCCGCAACCAGACTCCAAGGCCAGGGACAGTATTCTTATTTACTTTATTCACTTTAATTCCCCCTAACGCATAGTATTGTGCCAAGCTTGATAAATATTTTTTTTTCTAGTTGAGGAAATGATGAACTGTGGGGACTGAGAGTGATGTGCTGGGAACAGTGTGGGTCCAGGCAGCCAGAGACCAGGAGACCTCTCTAAGCCTCCGTTTCCTCGTTGGTCTAATTAATCTTTATACCGGTTTCTGGTTTCTTCTCTCTTGTACCATTCTGTGTTTTGATTATCATGGCCACAATAGGGTAATGAGACGGATGCCATAAATGGCCTAAATAGATAAAGCTTCAGTTGGGATTAAACATCGGTCTTTGAAAACAACAAAGGAGAAGGAATAATGCTGTTAGCTAGAGGTCATTTCAAATTTTCATGGAATATTTCTGAGTTATTTTCCTCCCCTCATGCCCTGCCTTTCATGTGGGGTGGGATCTTTTTTCCGTCTACACTTTCCCAGTATTCAAAGGCACACTCAAGTTCCACTTCACAGACATTCCCATGGTTTATAAACATTTTATTTGCTTTTCCCTTATTTATTTATTTTTAAATATATTTTATTGATTTTTTACAGAGAGGAAGGGAGAGGGATAGAGAGTTAGAAATATCGATGAGAGAGAGACATCGATCAGCCGCCTCCTGCACGCCCCCTACTGGGGATGTGCCCGAAACCAAGATACATGTCCTTGACCGGAATTGAACCTAGGACCTTTCAGTCCGCAGGCCTACGCTCTATCCACTGAGCCAAACCGGTTTTGGCTGCTTTTCCCTTATTTTTGTATCTTTCCTCTGCTGTCTGCTATCTTCATGAGAGAGGAACTGTACAAATTGTGTCCGTCATTGTATCAGAAGCTGACATAGAAAAGGTCCTCAGTAAACACCTGTTGAATGAATGAATGATGTTAATAGATATGCTCTCAAAAAGAGGTATTCTTTTTCAGCAAGTAAGCACTAGCACTGCATGCTCTATTCCTCCTATTTGGAGTACCACTGTTGCATACAAAATTTGTTTAATTTTGTTATCCCAGGATTTCCCAAATGTGTGTGATCCTGGACCTCCCCTGTGTTTTATTTTGCTTGGATCATCTCTTTTCCCAATAATCACATCCACATTAATAATAAAAAAGTCGCTAACTAGTATCGACTTCCATGTGCACAGCACAATTTCGAGTGTTTTATCCAGGTATGCCTCCTTTTATTGTACTTCATTTTATTGCAATTCACAGATACTGCATTTTTACGGTTTGTGGCAACCTTGCATCAAACAAGTCTTCTAAAAGCCGTGCATGAATTAGGTGGGGCTAAATGCTGGAATAAACAACCTTAAAATACTGTAACTCTACTCAATAAAACTGATGTCTTATTCACACCGAGTCTAAAGTGGACTTTCTGAGTGGCCAGCTCTCTTTCAGGCTGTGACTTAAGTCCTTCATTTCACCCTCTGCCTTCAGCACAGAGATAAGGTAAAAGCAGACCACCTAAGAAGGGTTTTTAAATTATTACAAATGCGATACTTTTTTTTTTTTATTGCCCTATCATTCAAACACTGACCCTGGTTGAATCATGGGAACCTTATGCACATTCTTGTTATATTTAGGTCTAGGAGTCAAATTGTCCAGCCTTTTGTAATTAGCAAAATTATGAACATGATTGGAAGTTAATTAGTTTTCCATCTATAATTGGATACGGTCAAGTGAGGCAGGTGGTTCAGCTTACAGTGGGAAAGGGAGGGTACAGTCATTAAAAAGTCCGCTATCATCTCCATGCTTCACCATTAAATGTAGACCATTTAAGAAAATACATTTTATTATGTTAAGTATATAATTTGATGAATTATCAGAGTAAATCATAGTGTACGTCATGGCAACTTTGTAAGCTTTTGTTCATTGTGGAATGTCTCATTTCACTTTTATTTCTTTTCTCTCAACACTTTAAACATTTCACTCACTCTTCTTTTTAATATATTTTATTGATATTTTCACAGAGAGGAAGGGAGAGGGATAGAGAGCTAGAAACATTGATGAGAGAGAAACATTGATCAGCTAGCTGCCTCCTGCACACCTCTCACTGGGGATGTGTCCACAACCAAGGTACATGCCCTTGACTGGAAGCGAACCTGGGACCTTTCAGTCTGCAGGCCGACTATCCACTGAGCCAAACCAGTTAGGGCACCATCTCACTCTTTCCTTGCTTCCATGACTCAGAAGTTGGATGCAGTGTTTATCTTTATTCCCCTAGAAGCAGTGTGTTTTCTCCCTCTTGCTTCTTTATGACTTTATCTTTAATTTCATGTAGTTTGAAGACTGAACACTCATTTGCCTTGTTGTTCTCCGAACTTCCTTTCTGGAGCTGTGGTTTGGTGTCTGACAGTAATTTGTGAGAAGTCAGTCGCTATTGTTCCCTTCTTTCTTCTCCTTCTGCTGTCTCTATTATGTGTATGTTGCAACTACTTTTTGTAGTTGCTGGAATTCAATCTCTGTCTTCCAGTCCTTGTACTCTTTGTGTTGCAGTTTGGGAGGTTTCTATTGATCATGTCCTCTGGCTTAGTTTCTTTCCTCCGCTTATCAAAGACAGTCTTCATTTTTGTTAATGGGTTGTTTGATCCTTTATCTCTAACATTTCTTCTTGCTTCTTTCTTAGGTTTCCATCTTTCTGCTTACATTGCCCATCTGTTTCTGCATAGTGTCTATCCATGAAAGCCTTTAGCCTATTCAGCATAGTCATATTCTTAATTTCAGTCATTGTATTTTTTAAATATTTTTTCTTTATTGATTAAGGTATTATATATGTGTCTTTATCCCCCTATTTTTCCCCGTGCCCTTCCCCTGCTCATGCCCTCAACTCCTGTTTCTGCATACATTGGTTATGCTTATATGCATGATGCAAGTCTTTTGGTTGATCTGGCCCTTTCCCCCCCTCCCCTCCCCTGTCTTCCTCTGAGGTTTGACAGTCTAACTGATGCTTCTCTGACTCCGGGTCTATTTTTATGCATCAATTTATGTGGTTCATTATATATATTTTTAATTCTAGAATTTTCACTAGATATTTCATAGATTTAAGTTCTCTAGTGAAATTTTTACCTTGACTCTACTTTCTTGAACATATCAATCACTGTTATTTTAAAGTCTGTGTCTGGTAGCTCAACTATCTGGATCACCCTTAGGTCTATTTTCTTTGTTTATTGCTTTTTCTGTCCCATCTCTTTCTAAGCCTGGTAATTCGGAACTGAATGTCAGACATTGTATTAATAAATGTTAGAGTCTATGGATGCTGCTATCTTTCTCCAGAAAAGATTATGTTTACGTTTCTGGCTAACAGATTAGAGCTGATCTGAGGCTGCATTTCAGTCCTTATAAAATCTGATCCATTTCTGCTTCGTCCTGACTGTGGGATGTAAACTTACAGAGAATCTTCACCTCAGTGGCACTAACCTTGTGATTTTTATTCCCCCGACAGGATGCATTGCCACTAGGTCTGCTTAGGCTCTCAGTTTTCTAGCAGCTGCTTTCTGCTCTGTTTCCTCAAACTGGGTAATTAGTCAGACACATTGATAACTGATTGGATTGCCATAAGTGGTATAGACGGTCATGCTCAGCTCAGTGATTATTTGTAGCTGCTCAGTAGCATCATGCTCCTTCAGGTCCCATATGCCCTGATCACTCTGCCAGGCTTTCCAACATACCTGATGGCTGCGAAGAGATGTTTCCAGTTTGTGTTTTGCTTCACTTTGTTTTTCCATTTTATCTTTTTTCCCTGGTAGTTTCCAGCAGGAGGAGTGGTCTGTCAGAGGCTGAAACATTAGATCCAGGAGCGTGGGTTTTAGGGTTTAGATCTAGAAGTGGTATATATCATATTCCCTCAGATTCCATTGGCCAGAAAAGACCTCCTGGCTCCTAGATATAAGCTGGGCTGTGAAATATGGCCTTCCTGTGTGCCCAGGGGGAAAATAAAGCAGTTTAGTGAAAATATGGCACTTTTTCTGCCACAGGCAATGACTAGTGGATTTATTATATACTTTCAAGTTTTCAATGTGATCGCTATTCATTTTTTAGCCCAGTTTTAAGCTAATGCGTAAGAAACAAGGAAAGGGACCATGGAGCAGTGTGTGTGTAATTTTTTAAAAAGTCAGTATTTATTAAATTCTCTTTTTGTTCTGGGTATTATGCTAAGCACATTCACAGCTGTCCTATGTTTGAAAACCTCCTCACATGCATCCTGCAAACTAAGTATTATTATTTTCCACATTTTTTTTCAAATGATGAGTATGAGACTGAGTGTTATTTAATTTGTACTTTTTTTTTTTAAAAAAAAAATATATTTTATTAATTTTTTACAGAGAGGGAGAGGGATACAGAGTTAGAAACATCGATGAGAGAGAAACATTGATCAGCTGCGTCCTACATGTCCCCTACTGAGGATGTGCCCGTAATCAAGGTACATGCCCTTGAGCAGAATCGAACCCGGGACCATTCAGTCTACAGGCCAATGCTCTAGCCACTGAGCCAAACCAGTTTTGGCTAAATTTGTGCTGTCTGATGGAGACTAATGACTGATTAGTTTATTCCATCAGATGATTTTCAAAATATTGTTGTAAGTTGCTCTTAAAACATCTACCCGGAAGGTAATATAGTTATTAAACCCAAGAGTTCGGGAACTGGGCTGCTGGGTTTTGATACAGTCCATACACTTCTGATAGTTCAACCACGAGGCAACTCACTTCACTTCTCTGTGCCTCGGTTTCCTCCTCTGTCAAAAACAGAGCAATAGATTGTTGTAGTGCAAAAATTAATGTGAAAAAAGACTAGGAAGTGAGGATTCCACTGCTATTTCTATTACAGATTTACATAATGCTGGGCAGCTTTGTAGGACGCAGTAGAGTGTAAGTTCCAGCACTTTGTCCCTCAGCAGTAAGTACAAAACTTGGCATTAATGGAGGGTGCAGGCTATTGAATTTCTGATGTAAAAGGAAGCACATTTGGCTCCCTTTTCACCTGTCCTTGTCACTTCCAGCCAAAAGCGTCTGTCATATATCTTTCCCTTTTTTATTTGACATTTTTTTTTTTTGCCAAGAAACACTCTTTTCTCTAGATTTAAAATCCTAAACAGCTCTGAGTATATCAGTTACCAACTTACCTCTCTTGAATGGGAGATCACTGGAGAGCATGATGAAAGTGTTGGGAGGAGCGCATGCAATTTGGATAATATGGATTGAATAATTTCATCATTCTATCTTGAAAAATGTACACATTTACACTGTCACAAAACAACTTGTACTGTGACTTGTGTTTCATAATTTATATACTCGAGATCTTGTACTTTTGACAGTCCTTTCCTGTGTCTGACAGATTGTTTTTCTTTTTAGAAAGAGGGAAAGCACACATTTTTATATTTGTTTTCACTTCGGCTCTGCTTGTGGTGGTATCGCTCTCGTATCACACAAGATGTAGTTATCTGTCAATCAATATTTTCTAAGCACTTACAGCAGCTCTACATGCATACCACCGTATTACAGTCTGACTGTGGGCAAAAGAGCAGACAGGGAAAAAGAAAAGGGTTACATGTAAATGATTGGAAATGAGTTAATCTGTGCCAAAATGTGTTGAAAATAAAGAAGGTCTTGTTTTCTTATTGTTATTAGGAAAATAATAGTGTATTAATTTCCCCAAGCTGCTGTAACAAATTACTACAAACTGGATGGCTACACACAACAGAAATGTATTCCCTGTCAGTTCTACAGGCCAGAAATCCAAAATGAAGATGTTGGTGTGGCTGGGTCTTTCTGGAAGCTCTGAGGAAGAAGCTGCTCCATGCCTCTCTTCTTTTGGCCTCTGGTGGCTGATAACAATCCTTAGTGTTGCTTGGCTCACGGACACATCACTCTCATCTCTACTTTCCTCTTCATGTAGCTTCTCCTCCGCTTCTCCTCTTCTGTTAATCTCTTCTCCTCTTACAAAGACACTTGTCATTGGATTTAAGGCCCATTCAGATAATCCAGGATGATCTCATCCATCTCAAGGTTCTTAACTTAATTGCATTTGCAAAATCCATTTTCTTTTCCCAAAACGGTCACATTCACAGATTCTGAGTAGACATATCTTTTGTAGGGCCATTATTCATGGTGGTCTGTATTATTTTTCCTTGAGTTTTCTTTCTTTTTTTAAAAAAAATATATTTTATTGATTTTTCAGAGAGGAAGGGAGAGGGATAGAAAGTCAGAAACATCAATGAGAGAGAGACATCGATCAGCTGCCTCTTGCACACCCCCTACTGGAGATGTGCCCGAAACTAGGATACACGCCCTTGACCGGAAACGAACCTTGAACCTTTCAGTCCACAGGCCGACGCTCTATCCACTGAGCCAAACCGGTTTCGGCTTGAGTTTTCTTTTTTCTCAGATTCACTGAAATCTTCCTCCACGACAAGGAACATATATCTTGTGTTCCCCGGAGTCCAGTTGAGTGCTCTATCCAGTTGAGTGTCCTCTTTATGTATTTGATGCACATGTATTTTAAGGTATCTTAAGAGTCATTAAATAAATGGATAGCACACAATACATGCAGAGGGAAAAAAAGCAAGCTCATGATATTTGATGACACCATTTGTGTTGAGTGATGAGACTGACAGAGTAAAACACACCACAGTGTGAGAGTGGTGAGTGGGTGCTATGATTTGGCTCAGTGCCTATACAAAGTCATCTGATTCAAGGCTAGTGGGGAGTTGGGAAGACTTTCTGGGGAAGTGGACATGGCAAATGAATTTTTGAAGAGCTGGAAAGGAAGTGACCTGTGAGGACAATGAGGACAGGTATTCTAGGGACAAAGACAACATATGCAGAGAATTCCAGTGGGAGACCTTTGGGGCTACCGAGGGGTGTTTGGTGTGGTTGGAACCATGGTGCACGAGTTGGAGGTAAGACTGGGGTTGGTGAGTGGCATGGCAAGAGATTACACTGAGATTTCAATGAGGGCTGCATCATGAAGGATTCTGTTTGCTCTACCAAGGAGTTTGCATTCATTAAAACAAAACAAAACACAAAATCATTAATGTGGTGGCTGAGAAAGCATCAGTGGAACTTTATACAAAATGGAAATAGTTGAAAAAAAGAGTAGTTTAGTGAGGCTGGAGGCAGGTTGCCACTTTTACAGTGTGGGTGTAATTCAGGTGAGAAATGATGGCGTGATGGATGCCTCAGTTTATGACAATCTTGGCAGAGGTTGGAGGTTTTGAACGTTATTAAAGTGATGTAATTGGCATATAGTAACTGACTGGAGTTAGGCCACATGGAAAAGAGAGGAATCAGGAATAGCTTGTGACCCACCGAAGGGCCTCAGTTGGTTGAGCATCATCCTGTGCACTCAAAGGTTGTGGTTTGATTCCCCAGTCACGGCATATATATACTTGGGTTGTGAGTTTGATCCCCATGTACTGAAGGCAACAAATTGATGCCTCTCTCTCTCTCTCTCTCCATGTCTTCAGGTAAGGATTTTTAAAAAAGAATGATTTGCAAATGTCTAGTTTGTTTGATTTAATGGATAAGTAATGGTATCATGGATGGCAACTGAGAACAGAGAAGGAGGGACATTGATGACTAAGTCATTTCTGCCCTTCCCATCTTACACTGTAATTAGGACCAAATATGGAAAAGCATTTTGAATGTTTTTGAAGTTCAAAGCAATTTTCCAAATTATTTATTTTGATTGGTTTACATTTCACAAATTATCTTCTAATTAAAACAAAAAATTGTAAAATATTTTTATAGCTCTATGAGGGCAAAACATATTTTTTAAATAGAAGGAACTAATCTTTTGGAGATGACAAGGAATATGTATCTAGAATTTAGGTTCTTGTGCTTTCTTATTCTGCACCTGATCTTTTTAAAAAAATATATTTTATTGATTTTTTTTTACAGAGAGTAAGGGAGAGGGATAGAAAGTCAGAAACATCGATGAGAGAGACATCGATCAGCTGCCTCTTGCACGCCCCCTACTGGAGATATGCCCGCAAGCAAGGTACATGACCTTGATAGGAATCGAACCTGGGACCTTTCAGTCTGCAGGCAGACGCTCTATCCACTGAGCCAAACCGGTCTTGGCTGATTTTTTTAACAGTCATAAACTAGATAAAAATATCTGCAGTCATTCTTGAATGCCTATTGTTTCAAGCCCAGACGCTGCAGTTTCCCATTTAAGGTCTCTTAGCACCTTGCAACTTCACCCAGTGACTGTTCCATCTCCACCCCAATCACACAGGTGCCATGTGCACATGCATAGAGGATTCTCATCTGTAAAATGGGTGTAATTTTTTCCTATCTCGAAAGAATGAGGATCAGATGAGATTACATAGACATGACATATGTATACATTGGCATTTACTACACCTTACAAAAAGTAAGGACTCAATAAATAGTACTTTATTATTATTGTTATTTTACATGACAAACTCTCTGCAGACAGATTTACCTCGCTCTTGGAGAGCTTTCTTTCCTACTTTACAAATTACTGTAATAGATTATGATACTTTACTAAGTCCATAGACCCTGATGGACTATGATCTCTGCATTCAAACTTACCTGTGTCACAAGATCACCTTCTCCCTCTTCTACCATATCCCCATCTTTTTGAATTTCTATAACATTTAGGGTCAGTCTTACAACATTTCATACTGGATTACTGAACTATCTGTCCTATGTTCACTTTGTTTTATAAAAGTAAACCCTAAATTCCTCAAGTGCAGGTATCTAGCACTGTTCAGGGTGCCAGAAGATACAACAAATGAGATGATTTCATAAACAGCAATCTTTATGATCTTCACAGTTCTCAGCATCGCTTCTTCGGGGGTCTTGCTGACATTCTTATTTCCCAGTCATCTCTCTGAATATCAAAATTAATCTTCATGTTCAAAATAAAATAGACTCATAGATACAGAGAACAGACTGATGGTTGCCACGGGAAGCAGGGGGCGGCGAGGTGAAAAGGTGAATGGACTAAGAAGTGCAAATTGGTAGTTACATAGTCATGGGATATAAAGTACAGCAAAAGGAATATATTCAACAATATTGTAATTATTATGCATGGTGCTAGGTGGACACTGGAAATATCGAATGGGGGAAGGGATCATTTTGTAAAGTACTATGCTGTACATCTGATGCTAATATAAAATAAATTGTAATAGAAAAATAACATTTAAAGAAGAGGAGGGGGGGAAAAATCAATGTTTATGTTTAAAAGAAAGAAAAAAAAAAGTAAAGCAATGAGGTGAAAGCTAGACCTTTTAAAACCTTGGTCTCAAAACAAAGTGTGAGATCAAATGTTGGTTTTAGAACATTTTGATCTTTTTGGATGCATTTTCTCCCGTTCTCTAACATTGCAAAAAAACGGCAGTAATTGCATTGTTCTCCAAATGCCATAGTTATAACCGAAGCTAAGATCATTTCATCTGAACTATTGGGAAGATTTATAGGAAGGAATCCAGAAAATATCCTTGTTTTCTTGATAAAAATGCAGATCACCTCACAGCCTAAGGAAAATCCGCCCTGGGCACTGGAAGTCTTGGTCAGATTGCACTAAATAGCTTTCGAAAAATGCCTGGGGCAACACAGAACATTAGCACGAAGGGGTTTCTGAAGATGGAAGTATAATTATGTGGCAGCTCTTTAATTTCACTTTCTAATTTTATTCATGGATTCTAACTGCTGTGTAACTTTGGGAAAAGACTCAGCATTCTTTTAAGTAAAAGCTCTGGTACTTTTAATAAGGGCAAACTTACTTAATTAACCTTTTCAAGCTCAGTTTTCTTCCGTTAAATGGGAATGAAATACTTCTTCCCAAAGGAAACACTTAGCATCTTCCCATGTAAGTGTTTGGAGAGCAATAATAATAAAACAACGATCTGTCTCTTAGCTCTTTGAGCAACTATAGGCTACTTAAAAATGTTTCGGCAACTCTTCCAACTTTCTGCCAAGGTATATTTTTTAAAAGCTGTAAAACATGACTATCATGCCCAAGATTTATTTAACTTATTAATGAGGGAACCAACAGGATATTAAAGCTGATTCAAAGAGAATTTGAAAAACAATGTCTGGAAAAAAGCGAGTGCTGGAATAAGGCATAAAATCTGTCCACTTTCTACAGTACAATATAACTGGTAAAATGGAAAAAATATAAGTAATAAAAAATGGTAAGTTTTCCATTACCATTTCTATCTATGTTTAGATATCATTTGCAATTCTATCAGATGAAATCTAAAGTTAACACACAACTTCAAAATTTATGAAGGGGGCGGAGGTGGGGCTAGTCTAGCTGGCATGGCTCAATGGTTGTGCGTCAAGTTATGGACCAGGAGGTCACAGTTCGATTCCTGGTCAGGACACATGCCAGGGTTGTGGGCTTGATCCCCAGTGTGGGGTGTGCAGGGGGTGGCCAATTGATGATTCTCTATCATCATTGATGTTTCTGTCTCTGCTTCTCCTTTCCTCTCTGAAATCAATAAGAAACAATGAAAAATTTAAAAAGTGCTAATAATCAATGCTAAATAATTAAATAAAGGTGCTGTCTCCTAGGAAAACACATAATACTGGAGTCCTGTTAGACAATATTCCTATTCCCTTGAAAGGACATGCAGTCATTCTTTTATCTTATTCCCAAGTTTTGAATATATATTCTAATAATACTGATTTGTTTTCAACATTCCCACTCCTCATGGGTATGTTCAATTCTTTTATTTTTTACTCCTCTTTGTTCCTGTAAATCCACCTGTCTCTAACTTATTTTCCCATCAGCCATTTATTGCCTAATTACATTCTCTGATCTTTTCCCATTTGCTTCCTCTCAAGCCATTATTTGAGTCTGCCTGAGTTTTTATGCTTAAAACTGACTTAAATCTAATTGGCTATGCACAACTAATGGCTTCCTTTCAGTAGTAAAGATAGGTAATATTTGCAATTCCCCTCCCATTACCTCAATGCAGTTTAAGGGAAATGAGTCTCCAACAGCCTTCTTCTATACATCTGAAATCTAAATCAAGCAAGCACAGAGTTCTGTAAACTCAATGAAATCCTGTTCTCTGTCCTTTTGTCTGCTCTAATATCACTGTGTATGAAAATTTCACTCAAGACAAATGTGCAAAATTCTGTGGCGTAAATATTCTAACCATTTTTTTTTTTTAGAACAGAGAATCTCTTAAATCAGTATCCTAGGATCAAGTAGAACTCAAACTTAGGGAGCTATTACTAAGGGTAGAAAGTGTAATTTTGTAGACATTTTAAAATTCTCTGTTCATATAAGAGGAGGACTATATTGGCTGAATTCTAGCCCATCCTTGTATCTTGTAATTTTCACCAATGAAAACCCATTATGCATTATGCTATCTAATATCCATTATGCTTATTAACAAGCCAATGATTTCACCAATCAAATTTCATTATAATATTCATTTCTAATTAACACACTTCTCTGTAGATCAGAGATCAAGCTAACTGAACCCTTGTAGATGCCATCTCTGGTGTGTGATCTTCTGAATAATTGCCAACTAACCTCTCCTGGAGTATCTTCGTGTTATTGGAGCAGTTTAGGTATCCTGTTTCCCACTGAGTGCAGGGGTGGACTTTTAAAAATATCTCCATAAAAAGAAATTTCTGGGTCTCACACAGGAGGATTAGTGATTTTTATTGATATGAGTGGAATTACATTCCTGGAATTCTAAAGTCCCATTCCCCTTAGTCCAGCCTTAGTTTAAATGGAGCTGGGGATGCAGTAGAGCGAAAGCAAAGCCAGTGTCCAGTATTTAAATTCCATATTGCACCCGGGTCCAGTTGAGCATCAGGCTGGTTGCAGTTCTTGAGGCCCCTGTGGGGAATGCTGGGGAGCCAAGAGTGCCCCCTAAAGCAAGAGTTCCAAGAAAGCCAAGAGCATGAAGAAGAGCGAAAGGGTGAGTTCCTTTGTTTAGGGAATTAACTATCCCAAATTTCGTGCGCTTGCAGTGGCCACACCCATTCTGACCAATGACCTGTTACCCTATGTGACTGACAGGCAAGTACCTTCCCTATGTCACCCCAACTTTATTGAGCACGTGTCTATTCTCCTCCATCCAGTCCTCCCCATCCCTTTCCTCAGCAATTTGCTGGTAGAATAGACCAGTGGCTCGCTGGGGAGTGTAAAGCTTTAGCTGCCTGGTGAAGCTGCCCATATGACATGTCTATAATATTTGGCCTTCCCTTTGCTTCTTTCCTGTTATAAATAACTAGATAAATTACAATGATATCACTCAGACAGGGAAACTATGTCCCCCTCCCCACAGGACTCCAGTATTATGTTTTTTTCCATTGTAGTTTGGAAGTAGTTTAAAATAAAATAGATTCTGCCAGGATTGC
Source organism: Lasiurus borealis (assembly GCA_004026805.1). NCBI lineage: Eukaryota > Metazoa > Chordata > Mammalia > Chiroptera > Vespertilionidae > Lasiurus > Lasiurus borealis. The sequence goes on along the minus strand of PVJN01002868.1, from coordinate 57,236 downwards.
ATGGCCCAGTGGTTGAGCATTGACCTGTGAACCAGGAGGACATGATTCGATTCCTCTGGTCAGGGCACATTCCCAGGTTGTGGGTTTGTTCCCCAGTATGGGGCATGCAGGAGGGAGCCGATCAGTGATTCTCTCTCATCATTGGTGTTTCTGTCTCTCTCTTTCTCTCCCTTCCTTTCTGAAATCAATAAAAATATTTGAAAAATAAAATAAACTAATAAAATAAAATAGATTCTGTCTCACAACCGGGCCTTGGCCTGCTTTAAATGGAGACAGCATAACCTGTCACTGTCTGTGGCATAACCTGTCACTGTCTGTGGAAGGGAGGGGTAACGTGTTCTTGCTGGAATGGAGGGTTTCTGTCTCTACACTCTGGAAGCTGTGGCAACAACTGCTTGGGAATCTAAGTCCCATGTACCCTGGCCATAATTAGAGGACAGCAAGGAAAGCACTCCTGTCAGAACTTCTCCCAGGATGAGACCCCATTGGCCAACAATTGCCATGGCTACTGGCGACTGGGGAAAATCTACAGAAATAAAGTGAAGTGTCCTGATTTATTTTAAAGAAAATATATCCTTTTGCATTGCTAATTTCTTTTGGGCGCTAGTGTCTGTCAGAGCTTCCGGGGGAAAAACAAAGACCAAAAGCAACTCTGGTTTGAATTCCGTTGTAATTGTGTCAGGTTTTATATTATGATAAAAATCTTAGCCTCCTTACAGGAAGGTTAAATCCCTAGTTGATTCAGAGTGAATTTAGTTCCTCCAAAGATGAGCAAGATGAGACAAAAACATGACCTATTTTCTTCCTCCTCGGAGTCCAAAGTTTTGCTGTAATTGTTTCTTCTCCCCACTATCTTAGGAAGTTTGCTCACAGCCATCAAGGCAGAGGCATGTGCTTGCTGCTTGGGGAGTAGGAAGTAGAAAGATCGTGGCTTCCTCCAGCTCAAAGGGCCCTGTGTTATTTAGGGCAAAAAGGACAGCCTGCAGTGATTCACTGGGCACTGGGTTTGGTGTGTGTTGGCCAGAACTTTTACCTATTTATGACAATAGAATTTCATTTGCTTTTAGAGGTGAACTTTCTGCCTCCAGAAATATGTCCACCAAGCAAGATACTTAACCTCTCCTAGTGAACTACATTACATATAGCGGAGTGGTGGGAAAGAGAATTGGGTTGACTTCTATTCTTCTTCTTAGAAATGAAAAAGTGGTTGCTCAAGTTGTGGAGACTCCCAAAGTTTGTGGTTATGAAACTTCTGAATCCATGCAATACCATGGTCTTCATGCAAGGACTTAGTTGCTACAATGCTAAATATAATTTAAGTGATTCTTTAAATATTCTAGTTTTATTTTATTTATTTGCTTTTGTTAATTCTCACTGTTTTTTTTCTCATCGATTTATAGAGAAAGTGGAAGGAAGCAGGAGGTCGGGGGAGGGTTTGAATGAGAGAAACATTGACATGAAAGAGACACATCAATTGGTTGCCACTTGCACACACCTGGACCAGGGACCAGAATGGAACCAGCAACCCAGGTATATGCCCTTGACTGGGAGTCATAATCTGTGACCCATTATTGCCTGGGCTGACACTCTAACCACGACACCAGCACGGGCTAAATGTTCTAGTTTTAGAATCTTTTTTTTTTTGCCATGTGGGTGGTAATGTTTTTTGTGTGTGAATCCTTGTCCAGTTCATCTTAGTTTATCCCATTTTTCCTCTTTATATCTTTTCCTGCTGTGTTTTATTTTTGGTGTAATTTTTCAAGATTTTACATATACAAGTGATTCTAATGCAAATATTGTTACAGAGAACCAGAATAAATCAAGCAAGGCTCGGAGAGTTTGGAGTCACACTTTATTCACCAGTGGGCTTAGAGAAAATGAATTCAAATTCTAAGCAAGGCTACAAGCAAAACTTCCCTTTTTATTAAAGAGCCAGCCCTATGTGCACTTAGTGGTTATCTCGCTGCTGGCCTTGAAAACAACACAGTTCTATCCAATTAAAATATGCACCTGGCATGGCATTGAAATTATGGGTATATCTAGTCTCTGGCCTACAAGGTCAGACAGCTAAGTTTGTGTTTTTTTTTTAATATATTTTATTGAATTTTTACAGAGAGAAAGAGAGAGGGATAGAAAGCTAGAAACATGAAAGAGAGAGAGACATCGATCAGCCACCTCCTGCATGCCCCCTACTGGGAATGTGCCTGAAACCAAGATACATGCTCTTTACTGAAATCGAACCTGGTACCTTTCAGTCCCCAGGCTGATGCTCTATCCACTGAGGCAAACCGGTTCGGCCAGATAGCTAAGTTTATCTTCCTCATTATTCAAGCAGGCTAAAGCAGGCTAGAAAGCAAAGTTATTTTTTAGAATAAGAGGCCATCTAAAAATAAAAAACCAGCAGAGAATTCCAAACAGTTGTTTTACAAAATAGGGGTTAGCCTCCTCATTACCCCCACACTTGTCTCACAAGCTTTTCAGCCTTGTGGTACAATAACCATGGGATGTTACAGTGAACAGGGATGATGAAACTCTTACTACTTCCCGCTAAAAAGGGATGACATACAAGGGGTTAACATCCCATTTCTTCTTGGAGAGGTTTGTAGGGAATTCTTCGGGCTTGTAGGACCATTTGAAGTTTAAAGGCATTTAGACAGGATGAGATAAAGCTAGTTAACAGATTTAGAAGAGATGGTCCTAGGGTGGTGGCTATGAGTAGCATTAAAGTGGACCTGTCAATGGAAGGAATCATTTCCAGACTCCCTCCCCATGCAGCCCAAGTCTCAGATAACTCCTGTCTTATTTTTGAACCTCGATCAGCTAGTTTCTGGGCCCCATCCTTTACAAAACCAGACTGGTTAGCATATAAACAGCATTCTTCCTCAAGGAATAGGCACAGACTTCCTTTCTCTGCTGTGAGAAGGTCTAGTCCTCTTCGATTCTGGAGAGTAACGACGCCAGTGAGTCAATCTGATCCTGTACTGCAACAATACAGTGGTACCTCGAGATACGAGATTTTTGAGATATGAGCCGCCGAGCGAACGATTTTTGCTTTGAAATACGAGCAACAGTTGAGATAGGAGTCATCGCGAGGATTGGCCGGCTGCACACGACCCATCAGTTTACCTCAACTCAAGCGTCTCATAGTTTCCCACGCCTCAAGGTTATGGAACGAATTAAATTCGTATCTGGAGGTACCACTGTACTTTGGGCTATTTCTTCTAAACTGTCAGCAAGGTCTTTGGATTGGCTCTGAGAATAGGAGAGGGAAGTTGCCAGTCCCCCTGTTCCACTGCTAACCCTTGCTGTAATGCCAAAAGAGAAAGAAGATTCCCTGACTATGGAGACAAGCTGAAATGTGTAAGGAAAAAGGTGAGTTGCAGGGTATGGGGGTCTCTGTCTTGATTCTGTGCTCCATACCGAGAGGGTGGCTGCCACAGCACTTCTGATAAAGGGTGACAGGGGAGAGGTTGAGACTCTTTTGCAGTGAAAACGGGTAGGAATACTAATATAAGGTGTTATCCAAGAAAAAGTGAGAGGGAAGGAAAAGAACAATTGAAGTCTCAAGCCTGGACTGTTGGATAAGAAGTAAAACTGACTGATCTTAGGAAATGACCATTGATATGACTGATAGTTGATCCGTTGGGACCAATAGGTATTTGACAGTTCCAGTTTGACTGTGGTGTTGCAAGCAGAGGATGGGAGGTCACCTATTGGTATATTGCCCCGTGATCTTGTAAAGCATAAAGGGGCCTGGGCTGGCAGTGGGGTGCATAGTGTGATAGGGCCTGTGACTAGGAGAGAGGAGGAAACTACTTAAGCAAGAGAAGGCGGCTTGGTTTGCCTGGGCAGTAGGATGATCACCTAAGAGGGTGTCGGCTCTTTCAGAAAATATATTCCCCTTCTTCCTAGCCAGAGTGATTTTTGCTGGTTCCATCCCTCAATGGGCATAGGGAAGCAACATATGCTGAAGAAGAGAGGGCAAGGCAGAGCCAGCACTCCCTGGCTAAGGCCGGGTTGGTCTGATTTAAGAGAAAGAGGGTAAAGTTAAGTGTTCGGGAGAGACAGAGAAGACTTAGGAAGCTCTCAAGAAGTAGAGTTGTAGACCTGAGAGTGGTCGAGATTAAGAAAGTTCAGTTACAGTAAAAGAATGAGCCTTAGCTTCCTTTTGTTCCTTAGCTGTGTAGGAAGCAGTGCCTCTGTGTCCCAGCATGAGCAGAAGAGTTCTCCAGCTGGGACTAGACTTGGGTTCCAGCGGCGCTCATAAAAAGACAAAATGAGAATTATTAGAAAGATAAAAACCATGATTATCCAGAATACCATGGCATTTTGCCTTTAAGTGAAAATAAGAAAGATTAGTTTAAGGAAGAATTCGGCAGGGCATTTCTGAATTCCTTGGAGGAGGTTGATCAGCCAGGTCCGTTGTCTTCTTGAGGGTGATCTGCATGGGGTGTTTCTGGTCAGAGGTCACCTTCCACTCAGGCTGGGTGTCGCTTGGTTAGTGGGCAGCTTTTACCTGAGAGTGGTGAATCCAGTTGTTCAGTCCTGCAACCTTGAGAGTTGTGGGAGTGGTTAGTATGACTGGATAGGTTCCTTCCAAATTGGCTTAAGAGGCTCTTTTTTTCCAGTCTTTTACCCAAACTTGGTCCCAGGTTTATAAGGCTGTACAGGTGTTCCTGGAGAGATGGGTAGGTGGTCAGTAACCCACTTGTGGACCTCAAAGACAGTCTTCCCAAGTCCTTATAGTTGCTTCTGGATTTCTAAGTTTCCTACTTCCCCCAAATCTCCCTTTAGCCGAATTAAGGGAGGGGGTCTACCATACAGAATTTCAAAGGGAGAGAAACCTACCCCGGCCCTTGGGGCACAGTGTACCCGCAGGAGTACAAGAGGCAAGATATCTGTCCAGGGTAGGGTTGTCTCTTGGCATAGCTTAGCCATACATAGCCTGCTTTAGAGTCCGGTTCATGCGCTCTACTTTCCCTGAACTCTGAGGCCTGTTCGCTGTATGTAGGTTCTATCTAATTCCTAAAGCCTTAGCTACCTGTTGTACTATTTCTGCTACAAAGGCTGGGCCTTTATCAGACCTGTGGTCAGAGGCATTCCATAACATGGAATTATGTTCTTTAGCAATGCCTTAGTGACTGCTCTCACCTTTTCTGTGCGAGCGGGATATGCCTTGACCCAGCCTGAAAAAGTGCGAACAAAGACTAGTAGGTATTTATTTCCTCTGCTAGGCTCTATTTCTGTAAAGTCTACTTCTAAGTCCTCAAAGGAGTTTGCTTGCAGCGCTGAATTCCTATCAGTTCCACAGGACCCTGTTTGGCATTGTTTTGTGCACAGAGGGGGCAACGCTGAGAAACTGAGGCACACAAGGAGGGAAGACGGGCAATTAGATAGTATCTGCCTAACAAAGCTTCTAGAGCAGTCTTTCCTAAATGAGTAAGTTCATGCTGCTGGAAGACTACATTATGGACTGTTATAGGACATAGACCCTATGATCTGGGAGTATCCACCAACCTTCTTTTGTTCTTTTGCCCCCTTCTCACTGAGCCCATTCCTCCTCCTGAGGAGTGTACTTTGGAGGTTCAGGTAATTCGGGGGCCAACATGTTCCGTGTCGGTGCTGCTTGTTCTTTGGCAGCCAGCTTTGCTGAGGCTTCAGCATACTCATTTCCTTCTGACACTGAGTCTTTCCCTTTCTGGTGACCTTTGCAATGAATGACAGCTATTTCTTTAGGCTCCAAAACTGCTTCTAGTAACTTTAAATGTCATTTTGATTTTTGATTCCTTTTCCTCCTGCTATCAGAAGACCCCTTTCCTTGAATATAGCCTCATGAATATGCAGGGTAACAAAGGGAAGGCGTGAATCAGTATATATGTTGGCATGCTTATCCTTACTGAGTTCTAAGGCTCTGGCTGGGCCCAAAATTTTGCCCTCTTGCTCTGACCATCCTTCAGGCAGGGCCTGTGCTTCAATTGGCTCCAAGTCTGATACCACTGCATACCCGGCTCGTCTTTTTCCTTCATCTAAGAAGCTACTGCCATCTGTGAACAATACTAAGTCTGGATTCTTTAGGGGCTTATCTGTTAGATTTGGCCAGCTAGAGCAGTGGTTCTCAACCTTCCTAAGGCCGCAACCCTTGCATACAGTTCCTCATGTGGTGGTGACCCCCAACCATGAAATTTTGCTACTGTTATGCATCGTGATGTAAATATCTGCATTTTCCGATGGTCTTAAGCGACCCCTGTGAAAGGGTCGTTCTACCACCAAAGGGGTCGTGACCCACAGGTTGAGAACCGCTGAGCTGTAGTAAACCTCCTCTAGGACTTCCAGGCAATCATGCTCAGGGGTCCCCTCAGCAATGGGTAGGAAGGTGGCAGGATTAAGAGTTCTCACTGCTTCTAATGGTATCCGAAGGTTCTCACTTAACAGTCCTTGGTATTGAGTTACCCGAGCATGAATTAGCCAGAGCTGCTGCCTAGCTTCCATTAGGGTAATAACAGAATGAGGTACTTTTACATTTAAGTTTTGTCCCAGGGTAAGCTTATCTGCTTCTTTGACTAATAATACCGTGGCTGCAAGAGCCCTGATACATGGGGACCACCCAGAGGCAACTGGGCCAATCTGCTTGGAGAGATAGGCTACTGGTCCTTGCCAAGGTCCAAATTCCTGGGTTAGAACTCCTGTGGTTACCCCGCTGTTCTCATGGATGAAGAGATTAAAGTTACATGTCACATCTGGTAGCTCTAGTGCTGGGGCCTCAGTGAGCTAGCTTTGCCTTTATGCTGATGAATGCTTTCTCCTGCTCAAGGCCCCATACAATGGGTGCCTTCTTTTTCCCTTTTAAAACTTCATAGAGAGGGTTGGCCGGATTTGAAAACCCCAAGATCCAGATTCAACGGAACCCTGCTGTTCCCAGGAATTCCAGAATTTGCCGCCGGGTGCTAGGGACTGGGATGGCACATACTGCCTGCTTTCTTTCAGTCCTAGCCTTCATTTCCCTTTGGTGATTCGGAAGCCTAGATACCTGACTTCCTTCTGACAAATCTGTGCCTTTTTCTTGGACACTCTTTCAGTTAATAGTCTCAGGAGGGCTCGTGTCCCTTCCCAGCACTGAGCTCGTGTAGAGCTGGCCAGTAGGAGGTCATCTACATCTTGGAGTAGAACACTCTCCAAGTGCTGTCCTGGGAACTTAGACAGATCAGATGCTAGTGCTCCACTAAAGAGAGTAGGGGAGTTTTTTTTTAAATATATTTTATTGATTTTTTTATAGAGAGGAAGGAAGAGAGATAGTTAGAAACATCGATCAGCTGCCTCCTGCACACCTGCCATTGGGGATGTGCCTGCAACCAAGGTACGCGCCTTGACTGGAATTGAACCTGTGACCCTTCAGTCCACAGGCCAATGCTCTATCCACTGAGCAAACCAATTTCGGCAAGAGTAGGAGAGTTTTTGAACCCTTTTGGAAGTCTGGTCCAGGTGAACTGCTCCTTGGCTCCTGAGATTGGGTTTTCCCACTCAAAAGCAATAAGGGGCTGGCTGATGGGGGCTCATCAGAGGCAGGAAAAGGCATCTTTCAGCTTTAGGCATGTAAACCATTCTGCTTCTGATGGAATGAGTCCTAGAAGCGTGTAGGTTTGGCAGCACCGCATACAGGGTTACAACAGCCTCATTAACAGCCCGTAAGTCCTGTACCGGGCAGTAGTCATTAGTCCCAGGCTTTCTGACAGGCAAGAGGGGACTATTCCATGGTGACTGGCATCTGTTAAGGAGTCCCCACTGAAGTAGCCGGTCTAAGGGGACCTGAATGCCTAGGCATGCCTCCCGTGGAATTGGAGATTGGCGGATTTTGACAGGTTGTGCCCTAAGCTTTAAGTTAGGTAGTATCTGGGTGTGGTCTTTGGCCAGGCCAGGGGGACTTCCTTCTGCCCAGACCAGCGGGAATTCTTCCTCTAATTCAGGCTCTAAAGCTGAGGCCTTTGACTGAGGGGCATAAAGTCTCCATTCTTTCTCCCGGGGCACTGCTAAGGACAGGATCTTTGGAGAAGTCTCCTCACTTAGGCGAAGCTGTGTTGAGCCATTTGGAGCAAAAGTGATTTCTGCCCCATTTTGGCCAAAAGGTCTCTACCCATCAGAGGTACTGGACAGTCTGGCAAGTACAGGAATTCGTGAATTACTCGATGGCCAAGATGACCAAGTTGACATTGGTGATGGTGGCAGAATGGTCTACGGGTTTGGTCCCCAGTAGCTCCAATAATGGTGACCTTCTTTCCTGATTGAGCCACTACTTTCTGTGTGACTACTGAGTGTGCAGCTCCTGTATCAACCATAAAGTCCATAGTCTGCCCCCCAATTTTCATTCTGACCATGGGTTTTGGGGGGCCCAGCTGAAAAGAGCTTGGTCTGTCCCAGTCAGGACAGCAGCCAGCCCAATAAGGTCTGCTTCAGGTGGTTCTGATGGATAGTGACTGGGTGGAAAAGGGGACCCTATTTTCTTGCTCTGCCGTTAGGGACACTCATTTTTCCAGGGCTCTGTCTCCTTACAATAGGCACACTGGTGCCGTCTCAGGCTTTCTCCTCCTTTCCCTCCTGATCTGTCTTCTTGCTTCCCTTTTTTTTTTTTAAAATGTATTTTATTGACTTTTCACAGAGAAGAAGGAAAGGGATAGAAAGCCAGAAACATCGATGAGAGAGAGACATTGATCAGCCGCCTCCTGCATGCCCCCTACTGGGGATGGGCCCACAACCAATGTACATGCCCTTGACTGGAATGGAACCTGGAACCTTTCAGTCTCCAGACCGACGCTCTATCCACTGAGCCAAACCGGTTTCGGCTTGCTTCCCTTTTAGGCCTGTCTGGAGACCCGAACCTCTGAAAGCCGCTGCTATCACATTGGCCCTTCTTTGTATTCTCTTTTCTTCCTCTTTTCTTGCTCCCTGTCTCGGTTGATGAAAACCTTGCTGGCTATCTCTAGCAGTTCACTAGCATTTTCTTCCTGCAAACACTTCCAGCTTCTGTAATTTTCTCCTCATATCAGGCTGGGCTTGGCCTACAAAAGCAGCATTTACCATGGTTTGAGTGTCCGGGGCCTCAGGGGTAAAGGGAGTGTAGATCCACTATGCCTCACACAGTGTCTAACAGAAAGCTGCTGGACTTTCCTCAGGCTTCTGGAAAACCTCAGAGATTTTAGCCATATCAGTGGACTTCTTAGCTCCAGCCCTGACCCCCTGGAGGAAAGCCAGCCGATATCTTTCTAGCCTGGTCTTTGCGTCTTCTGAGTTTGGGGACCAATTAGGTTCCTCATCCTGGAGGGCCTCCCTTGCATCATCTGTCTGTGTCTAATGTCCCTTCCGGGCCTGGGTCTGGAGCCACTTCCGAGCCTCTGTCATTACTCTCATGCACTCCTCAGTGTTAAAGAATGCAAAAAGGAGCTGCTGGCAGTCCAGGCAGGTGGGCTTCTGGCTCTGGAAGATCATTTCTAGGAGATCTGCCATGACCTGGCTTTTCCAGAATAAGCTGGAGTGCGTTGCTTCAAATTCAGAATGTCCCTTGTGGTAAAGGGCCTTCCTTCCTGTAAAGTCCCATCTTTACCCAGCACTTGGGCACCCCGAATCTCCCTGAGAGGCATCTGACATGCCAGCTGTTGTTTGGGCCCTTGATTGGCTGAACGCAAGTGCTGCCCAACTGGCTCTCGAGAACCTGGTTGAGGGGAGGTGGAGGGAGGTGGTGTTTCCAGGCTTTCCAGATGTTCCAGGCTAGTTGGGGGCAGGGATGGGGAGGGGCACTTGGTGCTGCCTGTGGCTCATATGGTGGGACTTCCTTGGGGGGTTCCTGTAGAATAGGGGGTTGAACTTCCTTCTAAGGGACCTGCTTCTCCTCTCCTGCCTGCTTTTCCTTAGCTGCTCCTGCCCTGCCTGCCTCTCTTGCTCCTAAAACCTTACTCTGTCCCTTCTTACACACACAAAACCGGACCCAAAGTGGCAAGGTTTGAGCAATTTCTAACCAGCTGTCTACGTAAGGAAACTGATCTGGATGTCCAGAGTCTTCTGTAACTACATTCCAGACCGCCGTGACCAATCCTTCATCTAAAGGGCCTTCTGAGGGCCAGCCAACCCCAAAGGCTGGCCATTCCGCTTCACAGAATTTCCTCAGTGTTTCAGAATTCATTTTAATTCGATAATCCCCATCAAATCCCTTTTTAAAAATTTTCAACATGCAATTGAGAACAGCGGATTTACTCTGTCCCAACCCCATCATGATTGGTGGCACAAGACAGACAAGAGAGGGGGTGACCTATTTTCACAGATCCCCACTCAGTGCCCACCTAGCTGCGTCCCTTGAGAACTTAGATTCATCTTAGCTAAGGTGCACCTGTATAAACCCCGGTCCTGGTCACCTCCACATGGGGGTGAGTCACCGTTATGCCATATGACGAATCATTGAACTGCAGGTGGGGGCCCACTCGGAGTCCGTAACTGAAGTCAGGGAGTCACACAAAGGAGAGGAGAGGGCAGGCTCTCTCCTTCCACACTCACACACTTCCACCAGACACTCACTCAGAGTTTAAACAACAGTCCACCCAATGCCTGATTCCTGATTAATTTGCCGGAGGAAGCCATATGGCTTCCAAGGAGGTGATTAAGCTCCCCTTTCACTCGCTTGGAATGGGCTGAACTGATGGGGCCTCTACCTTGCCGACTCTGTTGACAGGTCCAGAAGTGTCCATCCACTCTCTCCAGAAGCCTGCTGAGTCCTGGGCTGAGGTGGGGAGCACCCAGAGTCTCCCCATTTAATTCTGCTAATTCAGCAGAGCAACATCTCCCCAAGGCCTGTCCAGCACCCTGGGGCCCCAAACCTTGTCCACTCATCAGAGGTTAAAAAACCAAGCATGGATTGGTTTGCCTGGTTAGGGAGCCAATATAATAATGTTACAGAGAACCAGAATAAATCAAGCAACGCTCAGAGAGTTTGGAGTCACACTTTCTTCACCAGTGGGCTTAGAGAAAATGAATTCAAATTCTAAGCAAGGCTACAAGCACAACTTCCCTTTTTATTAAAGAGCCAGCCCAATGCGCACTTAGTGGTTATCTCTCGCTGCTGGCCTTGAAAACAACACAGTTCTATCCAATTAAAATATGCACCTGGCATGGCATTGAAATTATGGGCATATCTAGTCTCTGGCCTACAAGGCCAGACAGCTAAGCTTATCTTCCTCATTATTCAAGCAGGCTAAAGCAGGCTAGAAAGCAAAGTTATTTTTTAGAATAAGAGGCCGTCTAAAAAAAAAAAAAGAAGAAGAAAAGAAAAACCAGCAGAGAATTCCAAACAGCAGTTTTACAAAATAGGGTTAGCCTTCTCAATATAATGAGCCCCATGGATGCCCCTTCCATTCTTATCAGATCATGTATTTCCCCCAGACTTGCTGATTTCATTCCTTGCCTTCCTGTTCCAGAAAGAGCCATTATCATAAATGTGATTTTTTAAATTTTCATGCATGTTTTTATATTTTTAATACCTAATTTTATATCCATAAGTGATAAATAGTTTCAGCATACAGGTTTTATACATTTTATAACTTCTGCATAGTTTTCTTTTGTATGATTCTGCCTTAATTTATTTATCCATTTTCTTAGGAGGGCTTCAGTTTTTTACCATTACAATGAGGCAAACAGCATTCTTTTCCATGTTTCCATGTATAAGGGTTCTCCAGAGGGTTAGACTACAATGGAATTGCTAAATTTTTGGATATGAATATCTTTAACTTTACTAGATATTGCCAAATTGCTCTCCAAAGAGAAATGCTGGAGTTCTTTATATATGCTGGGTACTAAAATAGTGTTGGTTATATGCACAACGAATGTATTTTCCAGTCTGTGGCTTGTCTTTTCCTTTTGTTCATAGTGGGTTGTAAAGGTAATTTTAATTTTAATATATTCAAAGATATCAAGTTTTCTTTTAGGTTTTGTGCACGTTATATCTTGTTCTATACGTTGTTGTGTTTTATTAACTTTACTTTTAATGTTACTCCCCTTTCCCTCTGTCCATCCCCACACTGCTGTCTGGGTTATGCATTCATGTTCTTTGGCTAATGCCTTCACCTTCTTTCATCTAGTCTCCCTTCCTCTCTCCCCTCTGACAGCTGTCAGTCTGTTCCATGTATCCATGCCTCTGTTTCTATTTTGTTTATCCGTTTATTTTATTCACTGGGTTCCACATATACCTGAGATCATGTGGTATTTGTCTTTCACCGGCTGGCTTGTTTCACTTAGCATATATATCCTTTTATTTTACAAGGTCATGAAAATGTTGCCTTCTTCCTTAACCCTCTGATTCCTTCGTCTATATGAGCATGTTTCCTGGATTGCCCTAAAGTATATGAGCACTGGTCTAATCCATGCTAATCCAGATGCAAAGTTTGCACTTCTTGATATTTTTAGAATGTATTGAACTAGTGAGCAAGATAGAGTTTATAGTATCCACAAAGGGGGAATTCACTCCTACTCCACATTAGGTAAATAAAACTGTTCCTGTAAACTACTTACAATCTCTCTTTTCATTAAATCTTAACTTTACCAACACTATCTCTATCAGAACCAGCACGCTTTGTTTCTCCCTTTGGGGAGCAAAAATAACTCTTCACTTCATGAAAAACTATACCTGTTTTGCCCAGACTAGTGTGGCTCAGCTGGTTGGAGTATCATCTATACATTGAAAGGTCCCAGTTCCCACTTCCAGTAAGGGCATATGCCCAGATTTGCAGGTTCAATTCCTGATTGGGAGGCAAGAGATTGATATTTCACTCTGAGGTTGATGTTTCTTTCTCTCTCTCTCTTCTTCCTCTCTCTCCAAAATCAATATGCTTGTCTGAAGCAACAGGCAGTCCTTCTTTAGAAAAAGAAAACTTCATCTGTTGTGCTACAAAAGATGGGTAATTGTTAACTTAACAAATTAACAAACAATGAGAAAAGTGTCATCTCCATCACAGTGGTTCTCTCACTTAAAGAAATTCTCATCATCATTTATTCATTTACTTAAGTCATATTTATTAAGCATTAACTAAGTGTCGAGCATTAAACAAGACATTGAGTGAACAAAATAATATCCCAGGCAGAAAAGAACCAGGAGGGAGATCTGGGAAGGCTTCTCAAAGGAGGCAACGGTTCATTAAAGTAAGATGGGAAGAATAAGGAAGTAGCCATTTCAGGGTGGGTGTGGGGTTGGGTGGGAGATTTAACAAGAGATGAATGACAAATGCAAAAGCCAAATGCAATGACAAAGAGGTTGGCATGTAGGACAAACTAAAAGGATGACAGCTGTGGCGAACAGGAAATGTTGAAGGAGGAAAATAACGTGGACTATGTGTGGAGAGCAATAGGGGTGAAATTATTTAGTGTCGTAGGCATTAAGAATCTAATGACTGTCGAGGCCGGTTTGGCTCAGTGGATAGAGCGTCGGCCTAGGGACTGAAAGGTCCCAGGTTCGATTCCCAGGTCAAGGGCATGTACATTGGTTGCGGGCACATCCACAGTAGGGGGCGTGCAGGAGGCGGCTGATCTATGTCTCTCTCTCATTGATGTTTCTGGCTTTCTATCTCTTTCCCTTTCTCTCTGTGAAAAATTAATAAAATATATTTTTTTAAAAAAGTGACAACTTAAAAAAAAAGAATCTAATGACTTTATTTGTGTTTTTAAAATATAGTGTTGACTGTGTGGAGTACATAGATGGGCAATGCATTAGAGTAGAAGAAGGAAACCAATTAGGAAGCTACCGCTGGGGTCCAGGTGAGATCCAAGGATGACCAAGATAGGTTTTGTAAAAGAACAGATGTGAAGAAATACATCTTTGAGAAAGAAATGACAGATTTTCTAGAGATAAGCTGAGTAAGGAAGACCATGTGATAAAAATGTAATAGAGATAGTTCCCTGAATTGTGATGATTACAAATGGGACATACACTGAGTGGTGAACACTATTCAGGAAGGTTAGAGTACGACAGGGATGGTGGCAGTCCAAACTTGTCTTATACACATCACTTTGAGGTGCCTGGATGACGTCACTGTGGAGACTGAGTAGCCAGTGAGATCTAGAACTCAGAGAAGGTGTAAATTTGGGAATATCACTTGGTAGGAAAGGACTTTTTTTTTTCCCAATTCATGATGGAGAGATAGATATACAGATAGGAAAGAGGAATAAAGTAGATTTCACTTTAGTTGCAGCTTAAATTTTAGATTTCAGGGACTACCAGCCATGGCCTTGACTTTCTGTGATTAGACAGGGGTCTTAGACAAAGAATATCAAAGGAAGCCCAGAAATAGTCAAAATATGACAATTGTCCATTTGGTCCCATTTATAAATCTCATTGCTCCTCTAAGAGCCTATTGATTTTTAGACTTTTCAGAATCAAGAGTTAGAAGGTACTGCACCAGAGTACTTCAAAGCAACCAGGTTGATTGCACACTTTAAAGGAAAAATTGAATTATATTGTTGGAGATTTGTTGAGAGATTGGTATCATAAAATGTTTTGATCAATAGGCAGCAAAACAGACATGCCGGTGTTTAAACACTATTAACAGTTTCAAAACTTCTACTTGGCTTTCTGTTGACATTTTCAAAGTAGATTTGTTGATTAGTTCTGTATCATTGACAAGGAATTTTGCACTTCAGTAAATTGTGTTTCTTTTTCTTATTGCAGGTAAAATGATGAGCAGTTGAAATTCATTGGCTGAATCTTTTGTGTAACTGCGGATAGATGTATTTGCACCTTATACTTTGTGTTTATTTTCAGTGCTTAATCCACTTATATTTACCTTTAGCTGCAACTTGCAGACAAAATTCTAGGCCCAGTTGTCCAGTCTTACTGATGACAAGTATATCTATTAGTCTGAAAATATTAGGTGCCTAGTATGAACCAACTGCTCTGGTACTCATGAAAGTTACCAAGAAACTAGGTCATCATTTTTAAATTCAAGAACTTGCAGTCTGAAAAAGAGACCAGCTTGTAATCACCTACATACATTGCAAGATCCAATGGAAAAATGGTTAAAATAGATTAAAAAAAAGGCTAAGTCACTTCTAGGTACCAATGACCACATGACATGGGTTTACCAATATCCCTAATGAAATGCATGAAACTAGGAAAAGAACTAGCAAGTAAACAAAAGTAGATCACTCATAGAAAAAAAACAAGAAATGGAAATAATTGAATGCCCTAAATTTCCTCCAAGTGACAGCCAAGGAAAGAACTAAAGGATTATAGTGTGGCATGACATAACTCTGAACCATAGCTCTAAAACTTAAAAAGCAGTATTATTCAGAGTAGGCTAAATGTTGAAACAGGAAATGTTAAAACCTCAGTGTTTAACATACTACAAGTTCCCTTCTCCCTCATTATATAACAAGATAGTTATATCCTGTGAGATAGCTTCTGTGCTCTTTCCCTCTAGGGATTCTTCCTCTCCATTAAGAAGAAAGACTAACAAATGAGAAGTTTTTATGGAATAAGCTTGGAAGTGGCCAACTTCACTTGGCCAGAAGACCTCCTTGACATGGCAACCCTTAACTGCAAGGAAGGTTGGGAAATGTAGTCTACATGTGTGCCCAGGAAGAAAGGGGAAGGCTTTGGTGAATACAGTAGTCTCTGCCACAGAGCCTATACAATCTCTAACATTGCCATTAACCATCCCGAATCTGGAGAAAAATGAAACAAGGAATTTTTCTTCACTCTTCTCTTTTTTGATGAGCGATAGTGAAATATCTAAATGAGAATGAAAGACTTCAGGGCTCCCCCTTAAAGTGGTGACACTCAGAATAGCTCCCAGGGTGAGAAGATATACCATCTATGGATTCTTCCTTTATTGAAACTAGGAAAAACTAGCAAGTAAACAAAGAATAGATCACCAATAGAAAAAAAATAGGAAATGGAAATAATAGAATACCCTAAATTTCCCCAAGTGACAGCCAAGAAAAGGACTAAAGGATTATAGTACGACATATCTCTGACATAGCTCTTACATTGATGGCATAAATTCTGGTTTAATGTGGACATCTGTCTGAGCATTGGAGGACCCAGATCTTCCAATAATGGTTGCTCACCCTCTCAGCTAAGCTTCTCCTTTTCATTCAGCCATTCCACTCAAGTTGCTGGATTCACCATAACAAAAATAAACACAAGAACAATGTGCTAGGACTTGGGATGCCCAGGCTTTGTTTTTGTTGAGAAAGATACAAATAGGAAAGGAACTTAAGGGGGATTCACTCACTCACCCTGTGGTGATCAAATAGAAATTCCAGACAAGAGTTTCATGAAAACTGTGAGATGCAAGAAGAAAGCCACATGGCAGCCATAGAACACACTACAGAGGAGGAAAACATAAGGGAAAAGGCAAACAATTAGTCTAGAAGAATACTATAACTAGGGGAATGAAAGAAAATCTCATGAATATGCTTTATCTTATTGAAGAATGTCAGGATTGAAATTCAGTTCAGCAAAAAAGAGCTCAAAGATGAAGCCACAAGGTAACAGGATGTGGCTGCCAGAGCAAGGGATTCTGGGGGACGATAATCCCACTGCCAGTCCCCAAGGCAGAGGACAGAGCAGAAGATGGCAAAGACTGCATATGAGAGGGCAGACAGAGAGGAATCAACAGACTAACCTGTGCATGGATGGAACTGCATGTTTCCTAAAACCCAAGGACAGCAGTAAAACCTGGCTCAGTGGGAAGCAGAACCACGGATTGGGAATCCCTCAGACTCTCACCATTTCTGTGTCTGCCCTTATGTTGTAAAGCTTCTCCCCCATCTCTCCGCAGTCTGCACAGGTTCTCAGTCCACATGGAAGAATATGTTTTATGTTGTACTTCCAGCAACAAATAGACTCACTCACTGGCTCTCAATCCAGACCCAAATTTGCAGGAGAAACGGATAGACCCAGCTGATATGTGAGGTCCAATTTGGTCCCATTGCCTATAGAAGAGGCATAAAGTCGTACAGCAATAATAGTTAATAAATTCTGAGTGTCAGCTGGATATGAGACACTGTGGTGCCAAGTGCTTTATATGGGGCATCTCATACAACCTTCACATAGGAGAGATAGTGCTATCATTATTTTATTAGTTTTTAATTGGAAGTTTTAAAAAAAACATCTTTACCTGAGGATATGCTTATTGATTTTAGGAAGTGGTTAGAAGAGAGAGAGAGAGAGAGAGAGAGAGAGAGAGAGAGAGAGAGAGAGAACATCAATTGCTTCCATATGTACTGTGCTGTATGTATGTATTCTGACCAGGGATCAAACCCTAATCCTATGTATGTGCCCTGACCACAACCTTTCAGTTTATGGGACAATGTTCCAACCAATGGAGCCATACAGGCCAGGGCAGTACTATCATTATTTTAAACGGGTCAGATTGAAACTCAGAACATTTAAATTGCTTGCCCATGTCACACATGTTTCAAATCCAAGTGGCCAGCTCCAAATCTATCCTCAGCCTTTACACTACTCATCACCACTTACCAACAAAAAGAGGATGATGGTCTATGGATTGGACAGACCCCCTAAGGTATAAACATTACTCTTATAGAAATGTCTTTGAGATAAAGTCTCAAAAATAGACTTACGGAATCATTGGCCACACTGCCCAGTGGCTTTCCTGAAAAATTGCCATGGTGTAAATCCCATGGGAAATTAAGGAAGTTCTCACCCTGGCTGGTGTGGCTCAGTTGGTTGAGCATTGTCCCAGCCACTGAAAGGTTTAATTCCTGGTCAGGGCGCATGCCCGGGTTGCTGGCTAGATCCCCAGTCTAGGGGGAGGAGGAGTGGGGTGAGCGGGGAGGTATGCAAGAGGCAGTCTATGGAGGTTTCTCTCATATCAATGTTTCTCTCTCTCTCTCTTCCTCTTTCTCTTAAATTAATAAAAGAAAGTTCTTCTCCATCACATTACTGCCAACGTTGAGTACCAAAAGCTTATTTTACCTTTTCGGATTAGGTAGAGAGATAGGGGAGGAAGAATTATTTTAAGTGGGGGTTGGGGAAACCTGCACAGCAGAGGTCAGTGAGGGCAACACAGAAAGGCCTCAAGTCCATGGCTATTTGGAGACGGTAGGGCGGTTCGGCTGCCTTAAAAATAGTGTCGCGAGTTATATTTAGGAATCATTTCAGGGAACCATGAAAGCCAAACTGAAAGACTCTGACCTTGCTAAAAAACATTTTCGACATGAGAGGTGAGGTGATTCTCAAAGAAAGTAGCCCCTGAATAAACTTCGTGTGACATAGTTGCCTATGGCAGCGCTGTGATACTCACACACACATGTTAGGTATAAGTGCATTCTTTCCTTCCCCGCCCTTCCCCTCCAGACAATCCTTTTCAGACACCCACCCACGTGGTTTCAAAAGTGCTGATGGGGTTCATCCATTGTTTGTAAGAGGGTAAAAGAAATTGGCTAATGGGTGACAGGTGTGAGGGCTCTTTGGCTTTGAAATGCATGCGACTGGAGACATTTGCATTCTATGAGATATCTATGCTAATATAACATTCACACTCAGAGGGGAAGTTTAAATTGCAAATTCTGAGAAGCTTGTGAAGTCAGTAAACAATATTTTGGGGAGAAGGGTGGCTGGCGGTGCTAGCAGTGAAGACGTTTGCCTGGAAGGGAAGCGTGTGCTAGGTGCGAACTGTCCTGGAATTGAAATCACCTGGGGCTGGCAGTATCTTCTGTGACAGTGGATTGCCAACTATGGAGGGCATTGGAATCACCTGGAAGGCTGGTAAAACTAACTTTCGAGGCCCCTCCCCTTTCAGTTCCCCACTCAAAGAAGGTTGGAGGGCAGCTGAGAATTGGCATTTGGAAAAGTTACACCTGATGAGGATGATGCCTCTCCCGGGGCCTGCTGCTTGAGAATCTTTGCTCTAAGAGCATCCCAATATGATATTTGCTCCCCAAAATGGGTGGGAGAGAAGCACTAGGTAATGATGATGAAAAATTCCACCCGATTAAGTCTGGATCATGTTGCTCCAAAGCTTTGGAAGCTTCCTTTATGTCTTGGACGAACCTGGCAGCGGGAGGAAGCGAGACCAGAAGGTAGGTACCCTCCTGGGATCCAGCCCTCGCCCCTCCGTCGCCTCTCCTCCTCTGAGCTGCCAGTTTGGAGGAGAGACACGGGCACTCTCCCAGGCCGCTCTGAGTGCCCGTGCTCCCTGGGGCGGCAGAGCCAGCCGGCCGCTCACCCCGGTGCTGATGTCGCCCGCTCTGCTCAGCCACACCTGGCTGAAGGGATCAGATAAGCTTCCCGGGACGAGGCCCCGGGAACAGCGCAGACTTGACAGGTGAACCAAAGGCCCTTTTGTGTCCCGGGCTGGGGCCGGCTGCCAGGTCCCTGGATTGCTGTCAGTCAGCTGGCTGCTACCTCTCTTGGCTTCTCCCTTTCCCCGTAAAAAGAAACCATTAGTGATTTCCCAAGCTGCTCCCGAGCACGTGGCGCTTTCATGGGAGACAGGTGGCGTTAGCACTGGGGAGGCATCTGTCTGCTTTGGCAGGAGGCCACCGCCGGGAGGGGGGCCCGTTAGGGCAGCCGAGGTGCTCGCCTGGCCCGCCTGGGTGGTTTTATGGGAATTCCCAAGCAGGGCTCCTGAGGGGCCTGGGGCTGAGGGAGTCCCTGAGGGGGGCCCAGCAGCACCTTTATGCAGGCCTCTCCCCTGCAATGGCTGTCACGTCTGATGTGCCTTTTCTTGGGACCCCCGAGGTGTCACTCGCACTGGGATTGCCGCTCTGTCTTGGGGAGGAACTCACAATCTCATCCTCCAGCGGTAGAACCTTTAAGGTTAATGTGACCGTGTTCCTTGTGCCCAGTGGGTTTTCAGTCAGTCCTCACTTTGGATCAGCCGAGGTGACAGTGGGTTAACTTCAGCATCTGACTTCTTCTGTCCCCCTGTGGTTTGCTTGGGTGAGTGGGGATGGGGAGCCGTAC
This sequence comes from Lasiurus borealis, assembly GCA_004026805.1. NCBI lineage: Eukaryota > Metazoa > Chordata > Mammalia > Chiroptera > Vespertilionidae > Lasiurus > Lasiurus borealis. The sequence continues at coordinate 37,276 of PVJN01002868.1, read as the reverse complement.
GTGTGTGTGTGTGTGTGTGTGTGTGTGTGTGTGTGTGTGTTGGACAGACAGGGGTGGCTTCCTCTCTGGATATGAATTACTGGCAGAGCAGAAACTTTGTAAAAGGGAGTTTTAAAACATAAAATGTCATTGCAGTTGTTTGCACGTCTGGAGAAAGTTTTGAAGGATATTCTCTTTAGAAGGGATGGAAGGCTGGGTGATAGGTCCTTTCTGTGGTGCAGGTTTGAGAAATGACACAGGGGACCCTGAGTTATCTGGACAAGCAACCGGAAGTGCACCCCTCCCAAGCTTGGCTTCCTGCGGGATGGTGCCCGCTCCCTGTCAGAACTCTAACTTCTGGAGGCCTCCAGGTTTTGGGGAGATAATTGCTCCTGGACACCTGTAAATACTGACACCCAAATCTAGACGCATGGTGCCAAAATTGTGTGCTTATTCCCTACAGACCGGCTTTCTTTATGACAAGATTCCTCAACCTTGACATTATTGACATTTGGCCCAGATACTTTTCTCTCGCAGGAGGCCCTCCTGAGCATTGTAGGATGTTTAGCCGCATTCCTGGCCTTAACCAATTAGGTATCCATAGCAACCCTCATCCCTAGATGCAACAACCCAAAATATCGCCAGATATTATCAACTGTCCCCAGGGGCTCCACATGGTCCCTAGTTTGGAACCAAGGGTGTATTCATACAAGAAGGGAGACGCAGCATGGCGGGGAATCCTCCACTGGAACCAAATTCCAGGACGGCCTGGCCAGGCCATTGCTCTGGACCCAGCGCACCCCCAGAGGGAGAGGATGAGGATGGGGACTTGTGCCTTCGCTCGCTGAGCACAGACCTGAGTTCTGGGTTTTCAACAGCAGAGCCTCAGAGGTGAGTTCAGGTTGTGTTTTTTGGGAGAGCAAGGAAGTACCTGTGAGGAAATGAGACTGGACACACAAGAAAGTTCGTTAGCTGCGTGTTGATGAGTGGATTACTGCTGTGGATAAATGAGGCTCCGTGTCTCTGGGACCTTCTGAAAAACAATGTAGACTGCACTTTTGAAGTGTCCCTCCAAAGAATGAGAATTGGGCTTTTTCCTGCATCCATCCCCTCCCCCCACTCAATTGGTAGAGGACATTAATTTATTTTATTATTATTATTATTTTTTAACTTTCTGATTGTACCTACTTGCTACCTAACCAGCTCAGGTGCTTCTGGGAGAAAGTTCTCAGGCAGCATTGAAGGTTAATAATAGGTGCTTATGGTACGAAACTCTCCTGCATGCCAGCAACTGGTTACCAGAGCTGTAGGCGAACACAGGGGTGCCAGATTGGGACCTTCACAGCATCTCTTGTATCCCGTCTCTGTGCGTTTCTTCTTTCCTCAATAAAGTCTGGTTCTCACATCCTGGTTCATGAGGAGTAGAATCCACCAGGGGACCCGAACTTGCAGGACATTCTCTGACTGTGGTTCTGCGGGCTGAGGAGATATAGGGGATAATTTCCTGAGTAGACCCTGGTTCAAGATCCCAAAAAACGACAAGTAGAAGTTGGGGAGCAGAGAAACTCGGTACTTTCTGAAAACAGCAGGATGTCTGAAGGTTTATTTCGCTGACGGCCCTGAAGGTGTTAAAATGAGATGTTTACCTGCCTGTATAGGGTTTTTGTGACTTGTCAGGGGCAGGCACGTGTTAAAAGAGCGAGTGGCACATCCCTGGCACTTAGTATGCAGACGGCATGCTTACTAGATACTCTGGTTTCCAGCTAGCCCGATGAAAGATGAGAATTAGATACTGCTGTCTTCTGTGAATAAGGATATTGAGATGCGATGTGGCGGGTCTATAGGGATTTCAAAGACCTTCAGTGGCGCTATGCGAGGCCACAATAGCCCGGCAATATTGCTCTTGCTTATGGGCGGACAGGTTTGAATGCCAAGCTGAGGGGTTTGGATTAGATATGACAAGCCACAGGAAGCGGCCCGGGCCTTGCCTGGGAAGGAAGTGACATGAGGGAAATGGTGATGGAGGGCTTCATTCAGCTGCCGGGGGACAATTATCCTGGCGGCTGCCTCCTGCAGAAAAAGGGTTGAGGTAAGGAGAGTGGAGTGGGAGAGCCCAGCCAAGCAGCTGTTACAATAATGCCAGGATAAGATGGTGAAGATTGTAGAGTCCAATCTGAATCCCGATAAGAAATTTCAATCTTCCAGCAGCGCTCTCTAGATCTAAAAATAGTGAGGCAATATCTGGCTGTCCCTGATATTAATGTAGAAAGTGTTCTCCGAGATGTGGAATCATCTAGTGTTGTGGCTGGCGAGAACTAGGGCAGTGGTCAGCAAGCTCATCAGTCAACAGAGCCAAGTATCAACAGTACAAGGAATGAAATTTCTTTTGAGAGCCGAAAACCGACTTCTGCGCCTGGGCCACGGACTTTCAATCTGTATGCGCGCACTCGCAAGTGGTATTTCGTGGAAGAGCCACACTCAAGGGGCTAAGGAGCCGCATGTGGCTCGCAAGCTGCAGTTTGCTGACCACTGAACTAGGGTCATGTGCTCTGGTGGTAGCTAATTTATGTGGCCACAGAGCCAAAGCAGGGAGAATGTGAAGCACGTATGATTTTCATTCATGCATCTCTACTGTGTGGTTGTGGAGTGTTGGGTACTGTGTAGCTGTGTGCTGGCACTATGATAGTGTGTGTTCGTGCCATAGTATGCTTGCACCAGCTCGAAAGCCAATGGTCAAATTCTTAGGGCAGTGGTCGGCAAACTCATTAGTCAACAGAGCCAAATATCCACAGTACAACGATTGACATTTCTTTGGAGAGCCAAATTGTTTAAACTGAAACTTCTTCTAACGCCACTTCTTCAAAATAGATTCGCCCAAGCCGTGGTATTTTGTGGAAGAGCCACACTCAAGGGGCCAAAGAGCTGGATGCGGCTCGAGAGCCGCAGTTTGCCGACCACAGTCTTAGGGCATTGTAAGTTGGATGATGTCCATGGCAGAAGTATTTATATCAGCAAAACTGGTAACCACTGCGAATCAGGGCTCTGTCTCTCCCAAGAGCTGGCTGGTAAGCATTTAGCAGAGACACACCGCTGGCACCATGACAAACTAGAGCGTATGTGCCCAGGCTACAGTGCACAGCTGCCACTCAGCCTCAGCCTCTGTGACCTCAACGGCCTGGTGAAATCATTATTTCCAGACATTCTGGTTTTTCCCGAGTCCAACATCTTCCTTTTCCAAGATGTCATGCAGGCCTCAATGGTTGGGGCATTTTTTGAGGAAAATCAGGGAGGACAGCCTAGAGAGGCTGAGGGGATAGATATATCAGTCAAACTGTATATTATTATTATTTTTTAAAATGTATTTTTATTGATTTCAGAGAGGAAAGGAAAGGGAGAGAGGAATAGAAACATCAATGATGAGAGAGAATCTGCCTCCTGCCTGCCACCTACTGGGGAGAGAGCCCACAACCCGGGCATGTGCCCTGACTGGGAATCAAACCGTGACCTTCTGGTTCAGAGGTTGATGCTCAACGGCTGAGCCACAAAGCAGTTATCCATGCTCTGTTCATTGTGCTAAGAAAATTGAGTAAATCACACTCTGCAAATAGGACTGAACAGAGAGCCCATGGTATTGTTTTGTAGTCTGACCATGTAACGTGTCTTTCATGGTTAGGTGTGCTGCGCCAATGGACTGATGAGAAGCCATCAGTGAGTAATGAGTAACTGAGGGGTTATCTTCTACTTCAGATATTCAGCTACTTCCACTGAAGAGCAAATACAAGCAAAATTAGATACTTTCATCTCTAGGTGGTTCCTCACATTTCTTGAATTTTTGCTATATCCATGGAAACAAATGGGCAATTTCTGTGATCCTCTTCATTTAAACCTTGGGATACAATTTTGCATGGCTGACACGGACGGCTTACAATGTCTTTATACTATGTCAATCGATGTGGTCTCTTATATCCACTTTTTCCAAATATTCAGAATATCTTGTCCTTCTAGGCAACTTAGGCAAATGGGGAAGGACCCTACATTTAGCTAATTTTGTAAGAAAGGATTTAAAGTACACTTCAGCAGCTACATAGATGCTGAATAGCAAAAGAGAGCTCTCCTAATTGGCTGTTGTGTGTGTGTGTGGAAGGTCCTGGGGAAAAATAACAATTAAATGAAAAGCTACCTTTGCATCATAAATCTAAGTACCTTGGAAAGATGACTTATTTTAAGTTAATTACAAAGACTTTGTGTGCGATACAGAATTTTAAAAGACTTTCTTTTACATGGAGAGTAATATAAGGAATAGTTAAATTCTTTCTCTTTACTTGGGAACTTTAATTAAGGTGTGTGTGTGTTCCCTAACCTTGTCAGATCTCTGTCCTGGCTTGGTCTTAAAATAAGTTTTATGGCCTTCGTGACCTCCATTTACCTTAGAAATAGATGCAAGTGAAATTTCTCTTCCTCAAAGTGAAGTAGTAATGGTCTGTTACATTCTGAAATACTGCAGAGGTACTTAGCCGATGACGTGGGATTTAGTACTCGTTCTTTTGTAGTGCCTCGAAAATGCTTGCTAGCTCATTAACCACCGATCATGCCATCTTCAATTGCTCTTTATTTTTACATTATTAGAAGTTCTGTGCTTTCCCAGACCAGATTCATGCTGGAGGCCATTAGGAAAGGAGCTGTTTTATTGACCGGAAACGGTGACCAGACCGCAGGATTTACGGGTCAGATGGAGTCAGGCCTTAAAGGAAGGCTTCGAGTCCTTCCTTGGGTCTCTTCTCTTATGAGCACAAAGGGCCAATGCACTTCAGAGACCTTTTGAGGCAAGTCAAGGCCCTATGAGCAGTTCTACCCAATGAGTTGTGAACAGAAGCAACATCTGCTACTTCTGGACTGGGGCATTGAACTGTTGAGGCTAGAGTCTCTGGAACATTCTCTCTTCCTCAGGTTTGGTGGTTACCGACAGGCACCATTAAGATGGCTAGCTCGCTGGTCGATCTGCCAGGCTTCTGAGTGAATTACTGTGGCAGCAGAGTGCCTCCCCCTCTTTCCTCTTCTGGTGACTCACAGTGGACGTATAGTGTAAACAGCGAGTGAATTGTTTTTATGTGGAGCCACTGAGATTTGGGGGTTATTTGTTACTGCAGCATAACCTAGCCTGTCCCATATGACATGTACAGGCACTTCTCAGAAAAGTGACTCAACGTGGAAGTGGCTTCTACCAGCATGCTTTACTGTTTTTGTAATAATCTGATGATTGAAGTATGACAGCTCAGAGAGACCATCAATCATGCCGAAAGTGTATAGCCAGTTTTGATGATCAACACCGCCACCCTCTTTATCACCATCCTTTCCTCTTTCATTTATTTATTTTTTTCCAAATGGACATTTGAGCTAAGATCTTAGGGATGAGAAGAGGCCAGTATGCTTGTGTTTTGATTGGGGTCAGGTTTTCAAGTTAGATTAACAGGTGCAAGGCTCGATGCTGTGGGTGTCCCTCCCACATCCCATTTCTAGCCCAGCGCACTCGGTGAGTTGACCAATAGCTATGAGCAGCCACATTCTCTGGTTATTGCTCTCCCCCATTGGGATGCATCCAGGATGGAAGATCATAACCCCTTTTGTCTCCCCACCAAGGACAGCAGCCCACAGTCAATTGCTGGTTGACTTGGGGAACAAAATCCTTGCCCCTTCGCTTCTAGGCAAAATCTTTCTATTTTGCAGTTTATGATCCAGGGTTTCTCCTTACCCCCAATTAGGCTAAAGCTGGACTCTACTTGAAATCTCATCTTCATTAGTCCTTTCTGTTTTCTATCCTGCTTCCCTCATATATTTCTTAGACAAATCCTATACACCTAGGTCCCCATCTGAGGATCTGGGTCTTGGGAACTCAACAAAAAACAAGTACCAAGGTAGGAAAGATCCTGCAGACAGAATATGTCAGGAAGCACTGTGTGCTATTAACTCCTCTTGGAAGTTCTTACAACTAATAGAGAATGAAGTCCTCTTGAAGGCCTAGAACAGGGAAATTTGTTTACCCTTAGATAATCGATATCATTTAGAAGTTAAGTTCAGGATGCTTACCACTATAGACCCTGCTTTACAGATATTAGTTGTGTAATCATGGGCAAAATACCCAATCCTGTTTAGTCTCCTTCTTCTTGCAGTAAAATGGAGCCGTATCCATTGCTGATGGAAAGGTAAAATGATTTAGCCCCTTTGAAAAACAGTGTGCCAGTTTCTTATAAAGATGAACATACGTATCACTAATTCACCTAGGTCTCTACCCTTAAAGATAATTAACAACATAGGTTCACACAAAGGCCTATACACAAGTGGTCAGAGCACTGTTACTTATTTTAGTACAAAAATAGAGACAACCGAAATGTCTGCCAACTGTGGTGTAACTGTATGTCAGCAATAAAAAGGAAAGAACTACTGATGCTTACTACAGCATGGACCACAGAAGCATTAGGCCATGTGAGAAAAGACAGGTATAGAAGACTGGTAGTGAATAATCCCAATTATATTCCAGCTCAGTTTGGGGTGGTATTGAGGGTTTGGAGTGGTATTGAGGGCTGGCTGAAAAGGGGCATGAAGGAACCTTTGGGGGTGTTGGAAATATTCTAGCATTGAATTGTGGAGGTGATTGCAGAACTGTCTACATTTACTAAACATCATTTGAACTGTGCATACACAATGGCTGAATTTTATGGTATGTATGCTATACCTCATTACAGCTGCTATAAAGAAACCTCTTCAGAATGTGTGTGTGTGTGTGTGTGTGTGTGTGTGTGTGTGTGTGGTGTGTGTATTTTCTTACTCTGACATCCCTTAAATTATTATTTTGTAGATATCAAAATCTATTCTTAATAAATGAAAAGACAAGTTCTATATGATAATAAATCCTGGGGACCTGTAATAGTTACCTCCTGGGGTGCTGTGAGGATTACATGAGATAAACACACAGATGAATACATGTTAGCTATCATTATTATTCTTATTGTCATTGAATCAGAATTTCCCTACTTATATTTAAGAGCAGGACATTTTCTTTTAGTACTTGATAACGGGAAACTTTGGGATCCATCATATAAGACATTTTGTCATTGGCTTTTTTTTAAAACAAAACAAAACACCTCGTTAATATTTTTGCTTTTTCTTGTAACTTGACTAGGCCATATTTTAATTTGAGAAAAGCTCTTTTGGTTCCCCGTGTACAGTCATCTTGCTAAACCCGGTGACGTCTCAGAATTCCAGATGCTATGAAATGTTAACTTGTGGGTTCCAGCAAGGACACAGAATTCTACAAGCAGGCATTACATTCTGATAACATTCATATTATTTTTGAGAAATTGAAAAACCATGCGTCGGGCCAAGTATCTGTGCAAAACCAATACAGAATTCCCCTTTATATCTTTTTTTTTTTTTTGACATTAGACACACAGAAAATCCCACCTAGATGACCTTGTGTTTTGAAAGGCAAATGCATCGGCTGGTGTGCCGTCTTTGGCTCCGCAGAAACGATTGTGAATTTTGTCCCCAGAAAGGCAGATTACCAAAGTACATTAGCGTTTTGGGCATGTGCAGTATAGACCAATTTGGCCCAATTTAAGCCATCAGAGCAAGATTGCACCCAAACAGAAGTGCTTTGTAGAAATGAATTGACAACTCCAGTCGTTTGAAATCAATGCATGCTGGGCAATCAGACTGCCTTATCGCTCCCCAAAATGACCTGCTTAAAGAAAATTGAAGCACTGTTAGAGCCGAGATAGCTGTGCAATCCACATGCTCAAAGTGGTGATCACCTTCAAATTTAAGCACTTAATTTAAGAGCTCCAATAATTTTAAATTGCTATGTGCTGCACAGAGTGACAGACGGTTACCAGAGCGGGCCAGTATTTTTGAAACACTTCAGCGTTCGGTGCAATGTCTTTCTGTGGAAAGGTTCAGAGCAAGTTGAAGCCAATTTCCACATTAACACCGAAAATCAAAAGCGACATGGCAACAAACTTCAGGTTGGTTTTCTTTCTCCCCTGACTCCCTATTCCACTCCCCAGTACCCCCTCCCAAAGCCTCCCTTTTCATCTTTCCTTTGGATGGGAAAACCTTAGGGATTTGTCAGGAGCTCAAAACATAAGTCGCATCATGTTCAGTGTAGAACCCCTGGTGGAGCCACACTTGGCAGGAGACTTATCTCCAAAGCAGGGAGAGGGGCCCGTGGAGCCAGAGGGAGAGGGACAGCTTGTGTTCAGGGCAGGAAAGGTAGGGGGTGTGACCTCGGTGGCTCAGAGAACCAGAGGCTGTGTCTGGAAATGCCTCAGTGTCCAGCTGCCTCTCCTCTCCTGAACCCCCTCTGCAGGTTGAGGTCCCCCCCTACCTCCATTCTGCTCACTAGGCTCCACCCTCTTTCCTTGTCTTTCTCCTCTTACCTCTTTCTCTTCTTTCCCTCGTGACATGTTTCTCTGCACTGTCTCCGAGGATCTAAATTGCTCATTAGAGCTCAGCCCTGGTCCCTCCCTCTCCCATCATGTCTATCCAGCCCATCCCTACAATGTTCTTCTACTTCAGAATAGCTTCCAATCTTTTTTGTTTTTACCTGAAATTGGATTCATAGTCAACAGCTTCCTTAAAACTCTTAAATTTTTAATTCAATTTATTGGAGTGATACTGCTTAACAAAATTATACAAGGTTCAGGTGCACAATTTTACACGTCGTTTATATACTGTATTGTGTGTCTACCATCCTAAGTCAAGTCTCTGTCCATCATGATTTGCTCTCCCATATAGCCTCTCCCACCTCCCTCCATACCCCATCCCCCGGCAATCACTACACCGTGGTCTGTGTCTATGAGTTTTTGTTGTTGTTGTGTTTTGCACAATTTCTCCAACCGCGCCCATCCCCCCAAGCCCTGCCCTCCCTGGCAGCTGGCAGCCTGCTCTCTATCTATGGGTCTGTCTCTATTTTGCTTGTTAGTTCATTTTGTTCATTAGATTCCATATATGAGTGAAATCATACAGTACTGGTCTTTCTCTAGCTTAATGTTCTCCAGGTCCATCCGTACTGTCTCAAAGGATGAGATTTCCTTCCTTTTTTCTTTTTATGGCTGGAAGTATTCCATTATGTAGAATTAAAAAAATCCAAAGGCTTTTAAAACATCAGTTTGATTTTGCCATATTTACATATAATAAACTACACTTACTTTAGTTGACAAGTGTGTGCAGCTATGTAACCACCACTGTTATTGAAATATGGATGGAGTACTGTATTTGTCACCCCAAAATGTTCCTTTATGCGTCTTTGTGGTCAGTCCCTTCAATTCTGGCCTTAGGAAACCACCAATCACTTCCTGTCACTGCAGGTTAATTCTGCCTGATTCTTCAGAAATGAAATAGCAAAAATAATATTCACCTGAGCTGTTGTCTTGAGATTGATTGGGACTCAGTGGGTATTTCCTAGGAATCTTAAGGATGAAGGAGAGGAACTTCCCATGCCCTAAAATAGCCTCTTCTAAGGCCTTTAACATTTCAGTTTTTTCTCCTTTTACTCCATTTATATCCATGTTTGCTGTAACTTAAAAGTTACATTTGAAAGTATTTGCCATCCAGTAAAAATAACGCTGCTGGACAAGATGCCATCTTTACTCTGTGATTTCCAGTAGGTCCTAACATTCTGAGTTTCTCCCCAGAGCAAGGAGCACTCTTGGCTTGGGGAGCCATCGACAATGTCCCTCCCAGCCTGTCCTGCCATGGAGCTGTCACTTAGTTCAGTCAATAGCGAAGACTAGTCTAGGAATGTGGGAGGTTCACCCAGTCCTTGTGGGGTGGGTGAGGGGCATGGATATAGCTTGAGAAAGCTCTCACTGGGCAATAAGGATAGAAGGCAGGGAGGAACCTCATCTACAAGCTTTGCATGTCAAGCTAAGGTTTACCACTGCCTGTGGAATTCTTGACTTGGCATTTATATAAATATTAGAGGCCCAGTGCATGAAATTCGTGCACAGGGGTCGTGGGGGGGTGTCCTTCAGCCCAGCCTGCTCCCTCTCCAATCTCCCTCTCCCATAGGATCGGGCCTAAATGGGCAATCGGACATCCCTCTCACAATCCAAGGACTGCTGTCTCCCAACTGCTCACCTGCCTGCCTTACTGATTGCCCCTAACTGCTTCTGCCTGCCAGCCTGATCACCCCCTAACCACTCCCCTGCCACCTGATTGATGCCTAACTGCTTCCCTACCAGCTTGTTCGCCCCTAACTGCCCTCCCCTGCAGGCCTGGTCACCCCAACTGCCCTCCCCTGTAGGCCTGGGATCCCCCAACTGCCCTTCCCTGCAGACAGAGTTGCCCCCAACTTCCCTCCCTTGCAGACCTAGTCACTCCCAAATGCGCCCCCACCCCCACTGGCCATCTTGTGGCAGCCATCTTGTGTGGGGCAGGATCTTTGACCACATGGGGGAAGTCATCTTGTGTGTTGGAATGATGGTCAATCTGCATATTACACTTTTATTAGATAGGATAGAGGCCTGATGCATGTGTGGGGACCAGCTGATTTGCCCTGAAGGGTGTCCTGGATCAGGGTGAGGTTCCCTTGGGGTGTGGGGTGGCCTGGGTGAGGGGCTTGTGGTGGTTTGCAGGCTGGCCACGCCCCCCTGACAACCCAAACCAAGGCCCTGGTATCTGTGATTTACTTATCATCTACAATTGAAACTTTGTTGCCTTAAACAGAGGCCTGGACCAGGCCAGGGTGTGCAGAAAGCTAGCCTCCCTCCTGCTCTCTCTGTGGCTGTAGCCATCTTGTTGGATCAATTTGCATATTCACTCCTGATGGGCTTGTGGGCATGGCTTACGGGTATAGTGGATGTAAGATCAATTTGCATATCACTCTTTTATTAGATAAGATACTTATTATTGTGGTTATTAAAATTAAACCACCTTTATTACACTTCTTATATGTACCAGGCGGGGTTCTAGGTGCAAATTCCCTTTTGTATTTAAATTACAAAAATTATTCTGCACAGTAGTAACTAATATCTTTGTTTTGATGTTGAAGACACTGAGACACCCAGAGGTAGTTAAGCAAGTTAAACTTGAACAAGGTCCCAGGGCAAGTAGATGGTAACATTTGGAACCATAGTCAGCTCAAACTCCAGATTTACCCATTAACAGCATCTCTGACTTGAAAAACATCTAGCACTTGAAAGGTGCAAATCTGGCAAACTCTTATGTCAGGTTTAGCGATCTCGATCTCGTGGAATGAGGTGTTTTTGCCTGGAATCTTTAATGATGCAGTGTCTGTGTCTATGTGTGCATGTGTGTTTTTGTGCATGTGTCCAGGTGTATATGTGTGTTCTTATGTCTATGTGAGTTTGTGTGTGTGTGTGTGTGTATGTGGGAAGCCTCCCTCCCCTTCATTACCTCCTCTCCCTGCTTTATCTCCCTCTATGGCTCAGACCTGGAAATAATGGTTTTCTTTGGAACCTCCGATTTCTGGGGAGGACAAATGGCTTTGGTCCTAAATAAGAAAAGGATCCCAGGAGGGAAATGGGTGAATGATAAACCATAAGGCTGGGCTGGAGGCATCCATCACGCTGGTTGGCCTGCCCCCCTCCCCCGATGTGAGCTGTGAGGGCTTATGGATTGCAGCGAGAGCAGCCAACAGGTGGGTACCACTCCTTAACTCAAGAGGCTCTTCCTCTGTCGCAGGCACGCAGCGTAGACGTGGGGCCTGGCTTCTGTGGGATGCGGGCACAAGGGCACGACGTGTCCTTGGTTCTGGGAAGGATCTGGTTCCAAATGGAAGCTGCCTCCTGCCTCCCCGGCAGCCTCCTCCGATCCCCATGGAGGGAGGGCGACTTTTCATTTGGAACAATGCTAATGGAGTCATCCGGGTCAGTGTCTCTGAGATAAAATCTGTCACTCCCTTCCGCAGGCTCATTATTTCTACCTCCAGGCTGCAAGGAGACAGCAGCACACTAGAGGGTAGGGCTGTGTTCTCTCAGGGCTGACTCTCAACACACACACACACACACACACACACACACACACACACAATTGGGAGCTTCAAGGTGTGATGAGTTATGGGCCAACCTTTTGCCTTAAAACAAAGAGGATGTCAGTGTTTAAATTCCTTGCATAAATGTTATTGCTCTAAGCTCTGCTCCCAATGATTCTGCGTTGCCCTTTAACAACCACCACCACGAGAACAAGCTGCATCCGGGGCTGGAGTCAGCCTGGAATTACAGCCCACACCATTCTAATTGTTCAGTAATTTAAGCAGAAGAGTGGCATCGCGTTGACTTGGCAAATTTCAAGTTATGCTAAAGCAGGGTTTTGCCAGCTGGATCCTTGACCTCGTTCAGGAGCATACTCGGCTGTGTGCAACAGGGACCACTAATCCAGGGGGTTTGAGAAAATATCTATGATAATAAAAACTTAATATGCTAATTAGACCAGAGGTCCTCCGGGGTGACATTCTGGACAAAAGATGCAAGCTGTGGCGGGTAGAGGCCAAGGCAGCTGAGGTGGCAGTGGGGGCTGAGTCCCTTACAGGAATTTCATGCATCAGGCCCCTAGCATATATGTTTTTTTGTTTGCTTTTTTTTTTTTTTCCCAAAGGTAGAATTTTCTCAAAGCCTGCACAGAGTCACTAATGGAGGTATTCCAACTTCAGGCTGAGTAGAGATACTGGCATTATTTCAGCAGTAATAGCAGTATTAGAAACTTGTACTTTTGAGAGAAAGGGGAGGATCCACGGGCTCAGCTGTCAATTGGAGGGAAGAGGCCACCTTCACGGAATAACAAAAACAGGGGCATGCATTCTGGATTTTTCTTCTTCACTATGTGAACACAATGTGGTTCAGTTCTGCACCTTCCTGTCCAATAGTCCAGGGAAATAATGACATGTAACTGCCTGGCCTGATAGCTTTAGTGTGTGTGTGTGTGTGTGTGTGTGTGTGTGTTGTTGTTGTTGTTGTTGTTGTTGTTTTTTGCAACCATTACATCTCAAATACCTACAGGGTTTCCTGGATTCAGGTTCAGTAGGGCCTGTGGTGAATTGAAGAACAAGAGGGTGGTGGTTTATTTTCCATAATAAAAGTCCTCATGATTGATCCTGTGGTTGCTCTAGTGACCACTGTGCCTCCACATTTCCTCCCTTCACAACAAGAGGTGACTTCTTTATCATGAGAATCTGGACTCTATGTGGCCACAGCTCCACAATTTTTATTCCGAATGAATAATGTATATTTTCCCAATATTTAAACATAGGCAACTACCGAACCCACAAGCCAGACCAGTGCTGGGCAGACCCGAGAAAGTGCCTCCATAAGCCAGACGGGGCTAGTGAACATGAGTTTGGATGCCTGGCCTCCAGAGTCTTAGGTCCCCATGATTAGCTGTCTGAGGTCCTTCCATCTCTCCTCACAGTGAGGATGTGACTTGCCCCCGCTGTGAGGGGACTGCTGTAGGTGGTGGGAACACTGCACTTGGCACTAGAATTTCTTTAGGCCAAGGTGGAAGCCACCGCTTGCCGATACTGTCACCATAGTGTACCAAGGAAAGCGCACCACGGAACACGGAAGGCCCATTGAGCGTTAGCAGGCCTGACATTAAGCACCGATTGTGACTGTTCCAATTGAGATGGTAATGGCTCAAGGCAATTCCCTAACCTGATAATCCTGTCTGGCACCTTCGATCTGAGTGTCCACTCTGCACTCAGTTGGCTGCCCCATCTCTGCATGTGAATGAGTTGTGTTGGCCTTGCCCACTTCTTGGTGTGTTTGTCAGGATTTAATACAAGTGGATATGAAACAATCGTTGGTGAATACTGAACGCTAAAGAGGACAGCAATCTTGGGATGGTGTTGTGTCCTTCTGAATATATAAACCACCAGCTGGGAGATCTGGTCAAGTGTCGCGATCCTTCAGGGAGTTGGGTTTCTCATCTGTAAAGACCAGGTTTTCATAGGAGGGACAGTAGAGTGAATAAGTGAAGGCAAACCTGAAATCAAGGTGACCTTGTCAGTTACTGACTTGTGATCTGGGTCAGTTCCTTGATCCTTGGTTCTCAGTGTGCTCTGGCAGCATCAGCAACTCTTGGATCTTGCTAGAAATGCAGAGATTCAGGCCCCACCTTGGACCTGCTAAATTAGAATACATTTCCCAGGTGATCTGCCAGCATGTTGGAGCGTGAGAAGCTTTGGTTTAACCTGAGGTTATGCAAAATGTGGTCCTGGACAAGCATTATGGTAGGGACGTGTTAAAATACTGGCTCCTTCTCCCCCAATCCTCCCTTGCAACTTCAGACACAGACCCACTGAATAAGCAGTCGGGGATCAGGAATCTGGGGGTTAGCCAAGTCCATGATTCAGATGACCTTTGTGCCCCACTGATTTAACTATTCAAGCTTCAATGACCTCCTTATTTCCCATGTAACTGCAATAAGTATGTATATCGTTAGGATGGAAAACTATGGTGTAGTGCGCACAATTATGGTAGAGGTAATTATTCAACTATATGTAATATAGTTGAATGTGATACAGTAGAATCTAATACAGTATGATACATTATAATATGAATATATACAGAGAGAAAACAGTCACATATAATGAACAAACCTTGATAAACAGTGTGCAGTGAGGAGTGAAAAAGGAGCTGGAAACAAGGTAATTCATGAGGTTCTGTGTCGGTTATGGTACTTTGGTTTCAAGCAAAAACAAAAACAAAACAAACAAACAAAAAAAAACCATGGCTAACTTAAGCAAAAGGGAATTTATTATAAGGATAGGGAGTAGGTGATAGAATTCAATTTAAAAGAAAAGATGAGCCAAGACGGGTTTGGCTCGGCGGATAGAGCTTCTGCCTGCGGACTGAGGGGTCCCAGGTTCGATTCTGGTCAAGGGCATGTACCTTGGTTGTAGGCATAGCCCCAGTGGGGGGTGTACAGGAGGCAGCTGATAGATATTTCTAATTCTCTATCCCTCTCCCTTCCTCTCTGTTAAAAAAGAAAGAAAGAAAGAAAGAAAGAAAGAAAGAAAGAAAGAAAGAAAGAAAGAAAGAAAGAAAGAAAGAAAGAAAAGATGAGCCTCCAGAGCTTGGAAAAGGTATCAAGGAGGGGAGCTCCAGGGACCTGGGATGGTTACAGGCACTAATAGACTCTCTCTCTGGAGCACCTCCCTCAGGATAAAGCATCTCCAGTTGCCCTGGGGCCGCTCCTCTCAAGATCCCACTTCTTGGTAAAGAGACCGCTTTGGCAGGTTGCCTTGCCTGGAGGGCAAGATACCTGAGTGTAGTGGGGGTGGAGGAGTTTCTCAAAGGAACGCACTGTCATCAAAACATGAGGGCCTGGCCGAAACCGGTTTGGCTCAGTGGATAGAGCATTGGTCTGCGGACTGAAAGGTCCCAGGTTCGATTCAGGCCAAGGGCATGTACCTTGCTTACGGGCACATCCCCAGTAGGAGGTGTGCAGGAGGCGGCTGATCCATGTCTCTCTCTCATCTATGTTTCTAACTTTATCCCTCTCCCTCCCTCTCTGTGAAAAATCAATAAAATATATTAAAAAAAAACAAAACAAAACAGAAAAACATGTGGGCCTGGTCCCACTGGTGTGGCTCAGTCAGTGGCTGAACCAGGAGGTCACTCGTTCTATTCCTAGGCAGAGCCCATGCCCGGGTTGCCCGCTGGATCCCCAGTGCGGGGCGAACAGGAGTTAGCAGACGAATGATTCTCTCCCATCACTGATGTTTCTACCTCCCTTTCCCTCCCTCTCTTTGAAATCAATGAGAACGTATTTTGAAAAAATGTGGGCATGAGGATGGGGCAGGTATAAAGCCCCACAGATTTTTCTAGTTCCAGGATTTTGAGTCTAACATTAGGCATGGACTTTGCATCCCGCTCTGTGATAGGAAATCCTGGAGCAGCTCGTTGCAAGACAGGTGCTAGTGTTATGCCCAGAGTTCGGGGTCCCCAATAATCCACCACTAAGGAGCCTTTTCTGATGTAAAAGCAAAGAGTCTTTATTCAAACCCGGGTTTGACTCTCAGCCTCTTTCTGGAGCAGCAGTGAGACGAGAGAGCAAGCTGATCGGGAACAATGAGTTTTATGGGGTGGGTAATTAGGGGGCTTGGGAAATTGACAAGGGTTACAGAGATTGGTCACTTGAATTAGGGTCTTTCTGTGGTTTAGCCTTATTAGGAAGCTCGCTGTGCTCCTGGAGCTTCATTGGTTCATTCGGGTGGTGGTCGGGGAAGCTAGGACATTGCTGGCACACCTGTGGCCCCTCCCAGAAAAGGGAGGGGGTTTAGGCAGGGGGCCCAGGCCTATAGGACAAGATGGAAGGGGAGTTCATTTCCTTTCACTTGCTTCTGGGAAATCTGGGTGTCCTGTCCCTGTGCAGCCAGAGGACTTTCCTTCAGATCCAGACCTGAGTGCCACTCTCGCCTGGGCGATGAAGAGCTGTGTGTGCCAGGGGACCTCAGCCTACCTTCACCACGTGGGCACACTTGCTCCTGTGCAGCCTCTCTGCGCACAGGGATGCTGCAAAGTCCCCCTGCCTTCTGCCCTCTGGGTAACGGAGCCATGGAGTCTGTACAGAAATGGGAATACACCTTGGACCTCCCCATCCTTCCCATCCCCTCCCACAGCCCACCTCCCCCCCCAATCTTATCAGTGATTATCAAACCACGATCGTGTCTAAAATTTGCCCTATTGTCTCCATGCAGTTTTTCATGAATATTTTGTTCCTGTGGGACAAATAGCTGTGCGTGGCTTGAGCTCCAGCCCTATGTTTTTTCTTTTTTTTCTTCTTCTTTTCATCTTTTGCTTCTTCCAGTTAATCACAAACACGACCCCTCCGTGCGTGGGCGTTCTCCCCGGCGTGTGTCTGCGCCATGGTAACGGGAGCCGGCAGTGGTTTGTCTGTCTGGGTGGGGAAACTGGCGTGAAGGCTGGCTTATTGAATGCGCACGGGAGGGGAGACGGGGTTTGCAGAACCTTTGGAAATGATCGCCCTGATATCTGGAGCATGATAGGGTGGACGTTTGCTAATCAAAGCGCAGAGACCCGGGGAGGCTGGGAGGCCCAGTGCTTAGAGGACCTGGCCCTGGAGCAGGCTTGTCCCAACATCACCCAGGGACTCGTCTTTTCACGTGCCCTGGGTGACTTGGGGTTTCTTGTACTGCTCTCTGTGTAATGGGCACATCAGTGATGCCACCTCAGCGTTGAATTTGAATTGAAAATAGTCCAGTAGACCAAGGCCAACAGAGGCCGTACCAATTCAAATATTTTATTTTTTATTTTAGGTTTGAAATTGTATGGCATTCCTGCGCTCCCTGTTAAAGATGCTTTTAACTCCGTAGGAGGAGGAAGACCCCGTTGATTGCTCTTTTGAGAATAAATACAGTGGCGTCTCCTCTGAGGAAATAATTTTCCTGTTCAAGGCCTGGTGGGAGTCAGAAATTACATGCAGTTCAGATTACCCTTGAAAATGTTAACGTTCCCAGTTAAAGTCAGTACCTATGGTTTTGTTGATGTGCTTTTGCAGTAAAATAACATGCTGCATATGTAATATGATTTTATAGCACATTATGTAATGTATAATAATAAAAGTACAATATGCTAATTAGACCGGACATCCTTCCGGATGGCCTTCCAGACCACCTTCTGGACAAAGCCGGGGCTGCGAGGGAAGCCCGGGTTTGGGGGGCCTACCCGCAGGGGGGGGGGCAAGGAACGCCTCCTCTTGCATTGGGCCTCTAGTGTGCAGCCTATTTATGTATGTGCGTATTTATGTGTAATACAGTGGCCAGAAATACTGATTTACTTACCTCCGGCTGTTGACAGGCACCCGGGACCCGGGCTTTCCTCGCAACCCTGGCTTTGTCCGAAGGTCGTCCGGAATAATTTTTATATTGTGTATGTAGACAAGCTACACAAGTGTCTAACTTTATATGCCCGTGTATGCAGCATCTACAGCTGGATTCACATTCACCATGTTTTACAGGGTTTGGATTACAGAAGCAATGGGCTTATATTTGAAATCCCAGAAAGCCCTGGCACCTGTGATTAGCTCCTTTCCTCCTCACGGCCTTGTACTCGGGTACAAAGTGCCTTCTGTTCGCTTCCTTTGGAATTGTTGAGTTTTATCCCTGCACACGGGCACATAACCTGAGCTCGGCATTTGGTCTCGCTCTGGCTTCTCTGCCCCGTGCTACGAACTTAAGCTCTGTGTAGGCAGAAAGCGTGGGTCATTTTGGAAGTCTGGTTATCTACCGATCTCAGTTTGGGGCATTAGTATTTGGGAGCAGAAGGAGCCCCCATATTTGCTAGTCTGCCAGGATTGCATTCAGAATGGCGATGGGTTAGCATCCACGCAAAGAAAATCCGTATTTCTGACAAATGGATGATCACTGAAATCCTGACAATTGACTCTTATTTTAACCATTAGAACAAGGCTATTCTCTATTCCTACATGAAAGGGAATATCAGAAGCCAGAGGAGAAACCTGCTGGTGTATATTGCCTTTCACCTCAATTTATAAACAAGTTGGCTCTATACTTCTGTCCCTCTGCAAACCGCACATGTGTATTACATATATGTCAAATATAATGTAAATCAGGAGTTTTCATTGTCCCCACACCACTTCCCCACAGACTGAACGTTCAATTTTCATCAACAACTGTTTCTCAAAAGTCATATTTAGAATTTCTCTCTCCAATGAACTCTGAGTATATTACATGCCCTCTCTCCTCATTGTCATGATAAAGCAAAAGAGGCCACTCTGCTAACTAAATTTCTCCCTGTCCTTCTAGCACTAGATGATACAATGAGGGGTATTTCCTGATTCACTGGTAATTTGTTTTTGCTCTAATTTGTTCCGGATTGACTAAAGAATTGGGATTGGTTTGTGAGTGAGGTTCTTGGAATCCATGTTATTATATCAGATTCATCCCTTGCATCTGGACATTGAAAAAGGAAGTATTAAGGGGTGGGGGTGGGGGAAGGGAGAAAAAACCCAGGTCAGGAAATGTAGAAAAACAAGTTGCGTTTGGATGGAAATTTCCACCCGGTTCTCCCTGCGACCTGCCTAGAATACTGTAAGGAAAACTTGGCTGACAGCAGAATTGGTGCCTTCCCCAGGTCCCGGATCTGCACGGTAGCTTTCTTCATGACAGGACTCCCTTAATTGTCATTTCAGGGTGTCCAGAGTGACAGGAGGAAAACAGAAAACAAGAGGTTTGTGTAGAGGGAGAGCCGAGTTCATCAGGGCTATTAAAAATTCTAATGACACGAAAGCCAATTATTGTGACTTCAGGTGGTGATTCTGAGTGCACTTAGCTACGTGACAGCCGCGGTAAACATTTCAGCCCAGACAGCTCCATTAATTAACTACCTCTCAGGAGTCTAAAGCATTCGGGGCATACATGCCTCCAGAGCCCTGTGGAATACTCATAAGATAACATATTTTCCAGGCAAGTCCAGACAGGCACACCACCTCCTTCCTAACATTTCCCCCATGTACTTGTTTGACCTTTATTTATGCGACTAAAGCTCAGATTTAAAAACTCTTTACCGCAGGCTCCATCTTCAAGCCCCTATAGAGAAATGTATACAGCAAATCCTATAGCAACTTAAAAATGAAAATAAATGTGTCTGAAGAGGGCAGCCTTTCCACAATTTCTTGGAATTTATTCCACTCAACTCCACGTTGCATTGGGTGGTGACTTTTTTTCTCTCTCTCCCTGATTTAATGCTTGTGAAATGCTCTGTACACACACTGGCCTTAAATACTGTTCTCTTAAAAGTAGGCTCAATTCTCCACCTTACCTCCCTACTCTCATATTAATACAAAAAAAAAGTTTTCAATAATGCAGGTGGCAACTAAATTCTTCGAAATAGAGGCCAGTGGATGAAAGAAGGCGAAGAAGGAATTAGCAGATGAACATATATGGGCATCGCCCCTCCCACACTGTAACCAGATTGGATCGCTCTGTTTGGCCAGTAATCATCAATAATCCTAGGACACTAAAGAGAAACTTTCTTTGTCTTAAAAGAGAACTCTGACAATGCCTGATGCCATCATATGCTCTGTTTCCCAAGTTTCCAATACACTGTGCCAGAAAACCTTCAGTTTGCTCATTTGGCCAATGAAACCAACTTTGAGTTTTAGGTTGGAAACGTATTAGTGCCTGGAATTTTCTGGAGGTTATATGACCTAATCCATAACCCTCTAAATGATCATTTTCCCTCCTGTAAGTTCCAAAGAGTAACAACCACTTGTGGGCTGAGGGTTGGGGGAGGTAGAGGTTGTAGAAAAATGGGGCAACTTATCCATCAATCCATTTCCCACAAAACAGGTAACACACACACAAAACAGAAACGCTTTGTACGTGTTCTCTGTCTTTGGGGCTATCCTAGGTAATGAAAGTCAAGATATTGCTTAACATGTTTACTGACATTTCAAGTTCCAAGGCGGTTCCTTGAGGAGTTAGGATCAAATTTTTCACTTAGGCTGATAAATACTACCAATTAGCTCACTCCTTAAGTAATTCATTATTTCCTCAGGTCACTCATTATTTTTTCCAGAATGTTGTATGGAAGCTGCAATCCCTTAGATGTTCAGTAAGAAAAGAAGTTGAGCCGAAACCGGTTTGGCTCAGTGGATAGAGCGTCGGCCTGCGGACTGGAAGGTCCCAGGTTCGATTCCGGTCAAGGGCATGTACCTTGGTTGCAGGTACATCTCCAGTATGGGGCGTGCAAAAGGCAGCTGATCGATGTCTCTCCCTCATTGAGGTTTCTAGCTCTCTATCCCTCTCTCTTCCTCTCTGTAAGAAATCAATAAAATATATTAAAAAAAAAGTTGAGAGAGAGAACGAAAGGAGGTGGGGGAGGAAGGGGAGCAAGTAAAGAGGTTCTCTGGAAGAATAACTTTGGGAAACAGAATTGAACAAATTGACGGAAGGATGGGTCTTTGGAGCTGAAATTCTCAATACTTTTATATGCCAACATGTCCAGCGATTAAACAGGGGTTAGAGCACTGTCCTATGTGTTTCTCTGCCTGCTTTTCTGGTTCTTAAACATCCCAGTGAGAGATAAGAACGAAGTACAAACTCCGGCCTGTGGATCCACTCTGGCCTAAGCCTGTCTTTGTAAATAAGGTTGTTTTTTTTTTTTTTTTTTTTTGTGTGTGTGTGTGTTTTGTTTGTTTGTTTTTTTATTGGAACACAGCCGCTGCCAATTCTTTACATATTCTCTCTGGCTGCTTTCGTGCCAGATGTGAACAGCAGTGAAAGAGACCATCTAGCCAGCGAGCCTAAAGATATTTACCGTAAGGCCCGTTTAGAAAAATTTTGCTGACTTCTGGGTTGGGTTGGATCACTTGGGAAATGAGCATTTCCCCTAATGAATGAAAGGACCGTTCTTCGGGAGTAGCTCCTTCTGCGGGCCCAGTTTCTGTACAGCGCAGATTGGGGAGCGCTGAGTCAGCTCACACTCTCCGCGTGAGTGTGGCTCCCCTCCCCTCAGGACCTGGCAGGCAGGTGCTGGTGGAGGATTTCTGTTTCCAGGAGACAGAGTGGTAGACGCAGCCCCAAAGCGAAAGTGAATCAGTTTGGTTTTTTTATGCGATATAGCAAGATCAAGTTGAGTTTCAGAGAGAGAGAGAGAGAGAGAGAGAGAGAGAGAGAGCGCTGCATGATAACAGGAAGCTTATCATTTATTTACAGAGCATCCTGTTCGTTGTTTTTAGACTTTTGCAGGAAGGGTGCTGGAGGTTATCTTGTGCTCACATCTTCAGGGACTTTTCGCGTTCTCTCTCTCCTTGAAGAAAGTGACTGCGAGACCTGTTAAATAACAATGTGAAAATTTAGGGACTGACTTAAAAAAAAACAAAACCTAAAAGAGGAAAAATCCTGAAACTTTTTCCCCCCAACAATTCAGGAGGTTAATGTATTTCTGTGCCTGAGGTACGATCCACAGGATACTATATGCTTTCTGCAGACTTTTATTTGTATCATAGTAAGAGGTGAACAGTTTTCCTGCCGATAAGGTACATTAGTTATTTATTGCTGTGTAACAAATGACCCCAACATTTAGTTAAAAAACAAACCCTGAGTATCTTGGACCATCGGTTGCTGAGGGTAGGAACTTCGTGGTCAGACTGGTTGGGAGGTTCCGGGTCAGGGTTGCTCTTAAAGTTTCCGTCAAGCCATTGCTAAGGCTGCAGTCTCCGAAGGTTTGATTGACTGGGGTTGAACTTTCAAGTTGGTTCATGTGGGTATTTGTAGGAGGTTCCCGTTGCTCACCAGGTGGGGCACTCCACAGCCTGTCTCATGAGATAACTTCTCCCAGAGTAAGTGACCCAAGTGCAAGAGAGCACGGCCAAGATTATAACCGAATTGAGGAAATGACTAACTATTATTTCTATGTTCTGTTGGTTAACCATACAGAACCCTGTACGTTGCCAAGGTCAGTAACAAAAAAACAGAGTTCCTAGGAGGCCCCTTGGAGCCTAGAGACCACACTGCATTTACTTAACACAATATGTTTTGGTGAAATCTCTAATGCACTCACTCCTTGCCCCTGGCCTTGGAAACCCCAAGCCTAAGGCCAGGAACTGAAGTCTAGAATCAGTTCTGCACACGCAACATCATCCCTTGCCCACACAGCACCATTTTGTAAATGAGAATAAGCTCCTATCTCTAAGACACTGGTCGGAAAATGATGTCCATTTTGTTACAGCGGGGCACTGTACAACCTCTGCTGCAAAAGGGTTGCGATCTCCTGGTGTGTGACTTCCTTGTGCTGTGAGGGGCTCCCTTATGCAGGGCACAACCCGCACGGCCTCATGGGTGGTGGAAGGAGCAACACCCTTTGCAGTGGAGTTTGGGTGTGCATTCACCCTCCTCACTGGACTGTAACTCTGGGAGGGTAAGCACTGAGCATTCATTCATTCACTCATTCATTCATTCATTCATTCCACTAACATCTCCTGAAACACTGCTATGTGCATGATGATAAAAGTGATGGTTAAGAAAAGGAAAGTGGCCAAGACCGGTTTGGCTCAGTGGATAGAGCGTTGGCTTACGGACTGAAAGGTCCCAGGTTCGATTCCGGTCGGGGGCATGTACCTTGCTTGTGGGCACATCTCCACTGTGGGCCGTGCAGGAGGCGGCTGGTCAATGTCTCTCTCATCGATGTTTCTGACTTTCTATCTCTCTCCCTTTCTCTCTGTAAAAAAAAAAATCAATAAGATATATTTAAAAAAAAAAAAGAAAAGGAAAGTGATAAAAAGGTAAGAAACCTTCTCTTGGTATTTATATTCTAGTGAGGGACGTGAACTGTGTACAATGAAACAAATACAGTGGTACCTCGAGATATGAGTTTAATTCATTACGTAACCTTGAGGGGTGGGAAACTATGAGATGCTCGAGACTCAGTAAACTGGTGGGTCGTGTGCAGCCGGCCGATCCGCGCAATTACTCCTATCTCAACTGTTGCTCGTATTTCAAAGCAAAAATCACTCACTCGATGGCTCGTATCTCAATAATCTCGTATGTTAGGGCACTCGTATCTTGAGGTACCACTGTACATGAGAAAATTTTCAGATAGTGCTAGGAACTGTGAAGGAATCATAATAGGATAATGTAAAGAGTGACAGTGGGCGGGCTTCACGGTACGCGTGGTTCTTCTGGGCAGGGTGGGACTGAGGAGAATCTTCTCCCTCCTTGTAACACCTATGGCTGATAGAGTGCTTTCCGCATACCACGTGTGCAACAAAATGCTTGTCAAGCGAAAGTGCACCGAGGGGCCCAAAACTAGCCAATAAAAACCCTGGGAGCACCGTCTTGATTTCAGAATTGACCTCAGGTATTTTGACTCCTAGAAGGGGATGGAGTCGGTATTATTCCACATCTGCTTTTTTGTCAGCAAACGACAAAGATGTGGTTAGGTGTTCTGAACAAGATCCTTCTCTTCCTCCTTCATCTCCGGAAAATAAATCAAACCAAGAAGAAAAGCCTTTCTAATAGAGTTACTAAGTCAGTCTTTAGTACCTCACTGTCTGGAGGTTTTCTCCCTTGTATTTTATTTTTATTTTTTTTGCATCGAGGCTAGCTTAGATCTGTTGCCTTTTGCATTTTGTCACGGAATGAGGACACCATGAGGAACTCATCTAATTTCCCATTTCACAGCTACAGAAGGAGGAGCGGGGAGATTTGGGAGGTGACCCCGAGGAGGGCAGTGGAATGATGAAGAGGCTGGAAACTAGGGCAGGCCGAGAAAGGTTAGACACGACGGGCTGGTCTCACTGGGAAAAGAACGCCAAAGGAGGCTTAGCATTAGAAAGAGATGGAGAAGAGGGGAGCGGCTTGATGAGCTGGGCTTTTCCTGCAATGAGGTAGATTCAGATCACCCTTTTAGGGAGCATTCCGTACCCAACTGCCAGGATTCTCTGGAGTGTCAGGAATGTGCCAGAACTCCGTGACTGAGCTTGGGATTCCCTCATTGAGCTCCATGACTTCTTATTAAAATGAAGGTAGCCGAGACCAGTTTGGCTCAGTGGATAGAGCGTCAGCCTGTGGACTGAAAGGTTCTGGGTTCGGTTCTGGTTGGGGGCATGTACCTTGCTTGCGGGCACATCTCCAGTGTGGGGTGTGCAGGAGGCAGCTAATCGATGTCTCTCTCTCATTGATGTTTCTGACTTTCTATCCCTCTCCCTTCCTCTTTGCAAAAAATCAATAAAATATATTTTAAAAAATAAAAAATAAAATGAAGGTAATGGGTCTGTGATGGTGTCTGCAAAGGATAGGAAGGGTGGAGACTGTTTCTGAGGTCTCCCCTGGACGCTACTAGAACAGGCAGTCGGTAAATGTGGACCAAATGTAGCAACAGATATTCGAATCTGTGTTCTTCTATCACAAATATAATGAGGACATCATGCTGCTCTTTCACTAGCAAAATTATTAAAGAGACTCCAGCACCTCACCCCGCATCCTTATTTGCTTTATCAGTTTCCTTTTCGTAGCTTGCCTGGCATGCAGACACGTCTCTGTGACTCTTTTTTTTTTTTGTAGCTACTTATTAAGGGGTGCGTGGGTAGAGCCTTCGCCACTTCCACTTTGGAAAGTTTCTTGCCTTGGAAGAAAGGATTTTGAGTCGGCTCTCCCTACCTTATTAAAAATGTTACTGCTGTCTAGGTGATTTGCTTTTCTGGTCTTGCTTCCTGCATGATTCATCTCCTTGGGCTTGGAATCTTGCCTTTTTTTTTTTTTTTAATCGGAAACGAAAACCCCAAAAGCCACGGTCTGTCCTCCAGAGTTCAGTCTGTCTGCGTAACCCATGTCGGTTCTTGGATCATCTTTGTCGATGACTTTTTGTGCTAATGCAGATGTCCAATTGGCACCTTCCAACACTATTTATTGTTGTTGTTGTTTTTCGTTTTCTTTAAATATGCTCAAGGCTTCATGCAGAAGGAAACTCCAGCTACTGAAAAATGTATGTGTTTCTTTTTCTCGTGATGATGAGCAATTAGACTTGGAGGAAGCGAGCTGGCCAGGCCAAGTACAGTTGGGGGCTGGAGTGCAGTGGCTGACTGGCTGGCGGGCTGGCGGGCAGACTTGCTGCAGCATCTGGCAGATTGACTCAATTATGAGCCGCCATTGAATTGGGTCTGTCTCCCAGGTTTCCGCACAGCGCTTCCCTGTCCTTTTTTAACACTGTTAGAGGGAAGCCTCTTAGTAGCCCCCTCCGCTGGCGTTTTTCACCAAAATGTGCTACATACTCCTCCTCCCGACCCCCCTTCTCAATGATGCAAGTCACCTGGATTTCCATAAGCCTCACAGCCCAGGGCAGGGAGACAGAGAAGATGTAAAGTCAGCTGACTTCTAGCTTCTCTCTGCTTTTGTAGCTCACCTAGTTCTTTCAAAGTCTTCCTGAGACATTGCATGTGGTATAACACAAATCTATTAACCGGCACTCTCACCTTCAAAGTGGTGTCTGCCATTTCCTTATTACTTCCCCTAGTTCCTTTCGCCATTGATATTCTATCTGAAGCCATAGCAAGGGGCTCTGCATTCTAATATCTTGAAGTCCGGGCCAATGGTGCTTTGCTTTCTGAGAAATTACAGTAGCCTTTGTAGCTTTGGAATCCTACCGATTTTTATTGTATTTGCCCTCAAGAATGTAACTCTCAACACCACTATCTCTTATTTGAACAGTCTCCTTTTCATTCTTGCCCAAGTTGAAGAGGGTTAAGCTTGTTAAAACTATTAATTTGACGTTTACTGAACACTTAATATATTCCAGGCACAGGGATGCCTGGTTACAAGCGTTAATAAGACCTAGCCCCAACTTATTTCTCCTTCCCACCATAAGCTCATGGAATATTCACTCTACAAAAGGAAGCTGCATGTACACAAGATGGCCACTACAAGATGGCCAGTAGGGGAGGGCAGTTGCTAGGGACCAGGCTTGCAAGGAAGGGCATTTAGGGGTGATCATGCCTGCAGGGGAGGGAAGTTAGAGGTGACCGGAGGAGGAAAGTTGGGGTTGACCGGGCCCACCAGCCACGCCCACCAGCCAATCATCTTGTATGTTGGAGTGATGGTCAATCCGCCCTTCCCAAGAGAGTGGGATCAGCTTTTTTTTTTTTTAATATTAATTTTTTACAGAGAGGAAGAGAGAGGGACAGAAAGTCAGAAACATTGATGAGAGAGAGACATCGATCAGCTGCCTCCTGCACACCCCACACTGGAGATGTGCCCGCAACCGGGATACATGCCCTTGACCGGAATCAAACCCGGGACCCTTCAGTCCGAAGGCTGATGCTCTATCCACTGAGCTAAACTGGTTCTGGCGGGATCAGCTTTTGATAAGATGGGTTCAGATATGTTAGAAACATAGCAGAAGGGCAGTAGCCCATTCTCGGTACTCGGGAAGGTTTTCCAAGGGCAGGGCGTGGATCTCTCAACTGAAACCCTTACCCAACAATTTAATTGGGCTGTGGTGGTTTCAGGGTTCAATCTATATCAGTAAATTAAAGATCAGATTCTTTCCCTCCAAGCATCTTCACACAATTTCCAGAAATAATTCTCTGGAGTTTCAGAGTTCATTTTGTCTGTTCAGAAAAAGTCAAAGCAATTGCTATCCATAATATCTTTGGGTATCCAGGCCTCTCCTTTTCATCATCCTGTCCTTCAGTGGATGAAAGTAGTGGTGGAAGAGTGTGCTGGGATTATTTTGGGAATTTTCTTTGCTTCTGAGATTTACTGTCAATCCACTGAAGAGCCTCCTTTAACAAAGCAAATTGCTGGATCCCACTTGCAGAGGTTTGTAAATTCCCGGGGCCAGAGAATTTGCACTTTAAACCCGCATGAATCATTATGTTGATCTGAATACTGCCCTTTTATTAACCACTAGTGGCCTGTACACGGATTTATGCACGTTGAAAGGAAATTAATTAGAAATATTTTAGTATTGCTATTCATCCTTTCTCTCTAATAGAGGTGTCAACCAAATTCATGGTTGACAATGACAGATCAAACCACATGCTTGTGATTGTTGCCAGCAAGAGCTTTATATATATCGTGCCTGCACCAGTCAATTTAGCCTTTTATATATATAGAATAAACGTGCTTAATTAGACCTGGTTTCTGATGCAGCTAAATTTTTTCCAGCCCAGTGAAGCGTCCCAACTTCTCCTTCAGGTAATTGTCAGCAACATAGCAATAAACATCAACATGAAGCAGATGATTATTGTGGATCGTGCAGGGCGAACAAAGGGTAAAATATTTAATTGCAGTAGTGTTTGACTATATTCTGCACAGTGAGAAAAATCTGAAGTCATGTTCAAGGTCCACCATTTCTTTTCTTCTTTTCTGTCAGGTCAAGTTTCTAAATCTCCATTTTCCAGCTAACGGAAAGAAAATAGGATTCCACCGAAGCTCCTATCTACCTCCTCTAGGACTTCTGTGAGAATCAAATGAGATGAAGCGTAGGAACACGCATCACAGACATTTGGTTAAAGTGTGAAATGTTTGCTCTTGGCTATAAAGCGAGTCGCGTTCCTGGGCTGAAGAAGCTGCAAGGAAGCTAGTCGTCACTAGGGAGAGGAAGCTGGGTGTTGCTACGGGACATCATTGCCTGGCACCCACAGTGACCATTTCTAAGCCTGGCTGGGCTGTGGGCCGCATGTACCCCACATTTTGCACCCGGAGCTATTTGGTAGGCTGTTGCTCCAAGGTGGGAGTGGAGCCTCTGTCCCACTTGGGGAAAGCCAAAGTGTTGCTTTGTGGGCTCCAGGTCTGTGGTGTCAGTGCATGTTATGGCAGCTCTTGCGTTGAGTGCCCCCTGGTGGTCAGTGCATGTCATAGCGACAGGTCAGATGGTTGGACACGTGGCATATTAGTCTTTTATATATATAGATTGGTTGCTAAGGGCACTAGGAGGAGGCAACCGAGGATAGGAACAATTACGTACCTGGTTAGTCAGATGAGTTGATTTTTGTCTAGGCCCTTGGTCAGCAAAAATGCGGCTTGCAATCCACATGCAGCTCTTTGGCCCCTTGAGTGTGGCTCTTCCACAAAATACCACGGCCTGGGTGAGTCTATTTTGAAGAAGTGGCGTTAGAAGAACTTTAAGTGTAAAAAATTTGGCTCTCAAAAGAAATTTTAATCATTGTACTGTTGATATTTGGCTTCTGTCGACTAATGAGTTTGCTGACCACTGGGCTAGGCTGAACTCCAAGCCACGCATTATAACCAGTGTATTCAAAAACACATGTAGGAAACCCTATCAGATTTTGTGCTTTGTGCTGCTATGAGACTGATTGTTGAATGCAGTGACATCCATCAGGAGATGTAGTGCAGTTCTGAACATGGTCACCTCTTTAAAATGCATAATTCATGTTGGCCAATTGTTTCATTGTTTGTCTGGCCTTCCACATTTATCCTTAACCCTAGAAAGTGCTCGAGTCACAATAGCCTGCAATTACCATTATAAAGTTAATTACGCCGTGTCAGTGCTGAAATGCAGTGTGACCTTTAGAAAGAAAGCTAAGTGTGGACACGGAAATATTGTGACACTTACCGAGAGTGGAGAGATGGGCGTTTCAGATGGAGTAATGGTTGCACTCAGATCCACAATATCCATCTTCTGCCTTCCCACTTCAAGGTTACATAATAATTTGGGTCATCTCCTCCAGGTCACAGACCTCGTTTTTCTTTAAAATGCTTCTGGATGTCAATGCTCAGATCTTGACTTTGATTGCCATAATTCTGTTTTGATAAATAACAGCAGCAACAACAAAACTCCCAGAAGCTTTGAGGAAGATGAGAGGTGACAAGTGTTGGTGAGAACGTGGAGGAAAGCGAACCCCTGGGCACTGTTGATGGGACTATAAGTTGGTTCAGCCACTGTGGAAACACTATGGAGTTCCCTCAAAAAATTTAAAATAGAACTGCGATAAGATCCAGTAGTTTCATGTCTTAACATATACCCAAAGAAAGTATAAATGGGATGTCAAAGAGAGATTGACCCTCCGTGTTTATTAAGCGTTATTTACAATAACCAAGGGAGGGAACCAATCTGTGTGCTAAATGAGGTAAGTCAGACAGCAAAAGACAAATACTATCTGATATCACTTCCACGTAGAACATTAAAAAGCCAAAGGTTTGAAAACAGAGTGGAATGGTAATTACCAGGGGCTGGGGGCGGGATGCAGGAGTTTGGAGAATAGTGTATAAGGGAACAATCTTTTTTTTTTTTAAATATATTTTATTGATTTTTTACAGAGAGTAAGGGAGAGGGGTAGAGAGTTAGAAACATCAATGAGAGAGAGACATCGATCAGCTGCCTCCTGCACGACCCCTACTGGGGATGTGCCCGCAACCAGGATACATGCCCTTGACCAGAATCGAACCCGGGACCTTTCAGTCCACAGGCCAACGCTCTATCCACTGAGCCAAACAGGTTTCGGCTAAGGAAACAATCTTACAGCTGGCAGACAAATGAGTCCTGGAGAGGTAATGCACAGCTTACAGACTGTAGTCAACAGTGCTGTATGATAACCTTTAAAGTTGTTAGGAGGCTACATCTTAATTGTTGTCATCACACAAAAGAAATGATAATTATGCAATGTGATAGGTGTTAGAAATCATATCATTATGGTAGTAATCATACTGCAATATGTAAATGTACCAACTCAACACATTGTACACTTTAAACTTACAGTGTTAATATTTCAATGCTAACTTAATTTTTCAAAAACTTTCTTTTTCTGATAATAAAAGTAAAATTCATTGTTACAATTTTAGAAACCAGTATTGTCCTTTGGAACAATGATGAGCTCTGTTCTCAAAACACGATATCTTGAAAATTCATCTGATGGTGAATTCCTAAGTCTTTCAGGAGACTTGAGACTCTGCCAAGGGCCGAATTATTGGGCTAGAAAACCAGCCAATAGCCCCTCCCTACAAATGTCGGGAACTTGGAGCCTGCTCAAATATTCAGGCAAGGGGCTCTTCTGGTTTACTAGCATTTTCCAGTTTCCTGAGGCTTAAGAAGAATTTCTGGGGGGATATTTTAAACATGTACTATTGAATTTCCATGGAAATTCAGTGTTGCCACTATAACCAGTAATCACATATATTTTAAAAGTGAGTATCACTTACCGGAATAGATTTGGGGCTGGGTAAGAAAGGAGCACGGGGAGCATCTAACTTACCCTGTTTTACAATCAGAAAAACAGCATCTGAGAAGGTACATGGTCTTGTATGGTCCAGCCTGATACTTCCAAGGTCATTCCTGTAGCTTCTCGTTGAGGGAATAGGAGTAAGCCTTTAGTTGAACTTGTTGCTACTTCCTCTCTAGTTCTCCCTTTATCCAAGCTGAAATGCTCCTCCCACACTTGGCTATGGAGCCCCATCCCATTCACCTCCATGGAGCAGGCCGAACAGGGAGGGCCTGAGAGCGGGTGCCAGCACTGCCCCCTCAGCTGGGCTACAGGAAAGTTGAACTGACCAGGAAGAATAGAGCCTTTTGCCAACATCCCGTCAGCCTCCCCGTGGCAAAGGTTCCAGAGAGCAGTAGGAACCAGCAAAGGCCGGCACAGAATTGCACATGAAAGGCAGATGAAATGCAGTGATGGTGAATCCCAGGCAGTGGTTCTCAACCTTCCTAATGCCGTGACCCTTTAAGACAGCTCCTCATGTTGTGGTGACCCCCACCCATAAAATTATTTCCGTTGCTACTTCATAACTGTAATCTTGCTACTGTTATGAACTGTAATGTAAATATCTGATATGCAGGATGTATTTTAATTGTTACAAATTGAACATAATTAAAGCATAGGGATTAATCACAAAAGCAATATGTAATTATATATTGTGAAATATTTATTTCTAATTACAAATAAATGAAATTTTGTCTTGAATCGTGGTATAGCATGGGTAACAGTCTTCATATGACAACAGTAAACTACATTGCTACACTTTGCTACACCAAGGAGCGGTGTGTTGCTTCCTAAGACCATGGGAAATACGTGTTTTCCGATGGTCTTAGGCAACCCCTGTGAAAGGGTCGTTCGACCCCCAAAGAGGTCACGACCCACAGGTTGAGAACCAGTGATCCTGGGGCTGGCAATATTGTATGAGTGTCCTGATCATTTTCCAAACACACTGATCGCTTTTGCATCTTCCTGCCCCTGCCATTAGGTTCTCTCTGCCTGAAGCATCCACAAGATGCCAAGGAATTAAAATCATGGGAGTTGACTCTTAATGTCCATGAGCTAGCCGGGTGTATCACTGCATTCCTTAAGTAACAGAAAATATGGATGTGGTCGATCACACAGAGGGAGTGTTTTAGGCCAAACGAGCAGCCTGAAGTATGTTTTACAAGATCCGGGTTCTCCTGTCTGCTCTGCTCTTAGCTTTTTCCTCCTGGTCACAAAATGCTGCAGCTCCATGTAGCTAATCTCTACTCAGAAAGAAGAGTGATGGGAAGGCCTTGTCTTTTCCCTTTTATAAAAGACAAGATTTCTCAGCACTTTCCTCCAACCCCTGAAAAACTATACTCGCGTCTCATTGGCCAGAACCAGAGGGAAGGAAGGCTGGGCAAGTGAGTTTTCAGTTTTCTAGCCTGTATCTTAGCAGCAGGCAAAAAAATAAAAATAAAAATAGGTTTAAGAATGGGTTTGGATTAGCTGCTCTACAGCGAGCAGGTGGTATTTTCCAATCCCAGGAAGCTGGTAACAAAGACGTGGTTAGGTTTTTTCGAAGATAAAGGGCATTTAAAAAAAATGTTTCTATTTACTTATTTATTTAGAGAAGAAGGGAGAGGAGAGAGAGAGGAACACCAATGATGAGAGAGAATCATTGATGGGCTCGCCCCATAATGGGGATCAAGCCTACAACCCGGGCATGTGGCCTGACCTCGAATAGAACCATAACCTGCTGGTTCATAGGTCAATGCTCAACCAGTGAGCCACACCAGCCAATTTAAAGGATCTTTTTTTTTTATAACAAGAATAACTGACTCTCAAATGACCTCACGGGTTAACTTGGATATTCGCGCACCAGTTTGCGTTTCAAGCAGAAACTTAGAATAGTCTGCCTTATTTTCTTCCTGTTGAATGGATGCCTTACATATTGAGAGCACTTCACTGTACAAAGTCCTTCCCTCCTGCTATCATTTTGGGTCCTCCCAGCGATGCCAGGACAAAAATTCTTACTCCTGGCTCACAGAAGGGAAAGTTGAGACAGCGCTTGGTTGCCTTGCATCAGATCCAACGACTAGTGCAAACTAAGACTTGGATCGAGAAGTTTTGACCCCTGGTGTCCGCATTCATACACTTGTTTCAAAAGAAAGGAAACAAGGGTTAAGCTCAGACAGAGTCCCAGCTTTGTTCACGTGTGGACCCATGGAGAAAGTGTGTTCTGTCTGTGTGACCGCATGAAATCTTTTCTCTTCCCCTCCCTTCTGCAGAGAGCGGCAGCCAGCAAGGCCTCAGGTGCTCCTTCCTACAGCAGATGGTCCAGCTCGCAGCCACATCAGGTAATGCGCTCCCTTAACAGCCTTGACCTACTCCTTTCACGTGAACTGGACGCAAACTGACCTGGTTCTGTGACTGGGCGAGTGTGGAAGGGATTGGGTTCTTGTCTCTTCTGCCCTCGAAGGTGGCTCCCTCCACCGAGGTCTGTGCAGTTTGGGCTCAGAGCTGTGTGAGGTGGGAAAAGACTGGAAAATCCTGACGTTCCCTATTCACAGCCTTCCCCGGTGAGTAGCTGATGGAACCAGTTTAGAAATGAATTGGAATCAAGTGAATCTGTCCGTTTTTTTTTTTTCTTCTTCAACCAAAGCTGATCCTTCTTAGGCCTTTTATTCCAGACAATCACGTATATTCCCACGTGGATATGCATACATGCATGTATGTTTATGGCACATGTGTCTCTGTCTAAGAGTGTATACACCACTATATCAGAAAATGTGCTAATATTAGAATCCCCTCCTTTGTATTTTTTCAGTCTAGTCACTGGAGGTGATCAACCAACTCCATTCTGGTTAAACAATACTGAATATTGAGTAACTGCTTTCGGGGAAGTGAGACCATCAGGGTGCTGGATGGTTCTGTATTTAAACAAAATAGGATCCCGAAACGTGGGCGCTAAAAGCTGAGTAGGACTTGCATTCAGATTACTGCCTGGTGATGAGACCAGATAGAAAGAAACTCAACCATTTGTCCTTTGCTTTATGCGTCAGAGTTTTCTCGGAGACTTTTCATGTCACCAAGTCTGGCTGTCGTGATTATAAGAGCGGTGCATTATAAGCGGATTCTATTCACATCGCCTCCCTCGTTTTATTGACCTTGGTGGACATTTGGTATTGGTGATCATTTATTCTGACATCAGCATAATGCGAAAACTCTTTTTGTACACTCTTTTTTTCCTCTTCTTACTGCAACTGGAAAGTAACACTTATCGATAACACAACATTGAAGAAAATTAATAAGGGAAAATAAATTCTTGCATTGTGCAAGATTGGATCATAGTTCCTATTTCCATACTGAATTGTTTGCTGGGGGTAAAAAGCTGAGGTGATGTCTTTGTCTGCCGCCATTGGCCTCGGCTTTGCTGTGGTTTCTGGTACCTTCGGAAGGATGTAGGTGCTGCTTCCTGGGTGTAAGCTCAGAGAAGTGCAGAAAGGCAGTGGTGCCAGACACAGATTGCTTTGAATGTCCAGGTGTCCTTTACTTGCCTATGTAGTAAGCGTGACCTGAAAATGCACATTGGGTTATGAATCGGTATTCCCGATTTCCGTTCTCCCATTTTCCAGAGACCTAGTTGAGCAAATTTCTACTCCTCTGCACTCACCCTAATGATGGATGTTATAATGTGACATGATATGGTATGATATAGATGATATGATATGATATGATAGAAATAGTCAGGGTCTAATGAAAGTGAGATCCAGAGATGATGCTGTACAAGGTGATGTGATGTAGTTGGTCTGCATTGTCTGTCTTCCCTCTGGAGCTCATTCCGTTTTACAGATGAGATCATCTGATGTGGTCATTCTGAAACCAGATCCAGTGGGTCCACGGTTGCCTGTCACTACTGCGCCAAATTAAGCAGAGACGGGGTTGATTGGCGGTGTCATAACTAGACAGTATTTTCAAATGGTACCCTGATTAAACCTAATATTGGTGACATATCTTTTGTCTGGAGGATCGTCTTTCATTCTAAGTGTAAGGAGTGGTACAGATTTTTGTCAGTAGGTGACTTTGTCATTGTGTAAATGTCATAGTGTGCGCCTACCAAGACCTAATGGTATAGCCTACCACAATTTTATTGTACGTATGTGCTGTTCTTTCTCTGATGGGCAGTCTGGGAGGTGTGTTTAACCAGCATTACCACAAACACATGAGAAATGCGTGGCATTATGACATTAAAGCAGCTACGAAATTACAGATGGCTAGAACATGTGTGATGACTACCGTGTTACCATCCCTATGACGTTAAGATGGCTAAAATGTCCTTGACCAAAACGCCGTTTTGTGGTGCATGACTGCATTCTGTCCGTTTCTACTTGTTGCGCAGGTCATGCGCTCCTTTTGCTTCCAGAACTATCCATACTCACCCCTTGACATCTCCTTCCCCACACTTCCCGGCTCACTGACTCCTACAAAGGTTCTCCCAATGGGCAGCATTGCTAGCAAGTTGGAAAGAGACAAGGAGGGAAAATCCAGGATATATTTCTTCCTCTCTGTCCCTGGTCTGAGCCTCCTTGTGGATCTGGTTCTGTAAGGCTTCTGGCCTGCAGGTAAAAATCCCCTGTGACACCCCCCCTAAACCCCCGGCTTTAGGGGAGATAGCAGTGTCCCTCACTCTTCCCTGTCTGTTTTCTAGCTCTCCCGAAACCCTAATACCGAGTTTCCTGCATGAAATCCCTTCTCCTGGCCTGCCTTGAATGGACTCTGTTTTTTTTTCCCACCGATTCCCGACTGTTTTCTGACAGATACACCTACCGTGGCCTGTTGCACTTCATCCTTTTGTTTCTAAAACAGTGGCTTTTAATTTTAGAAATATTATGTGAATATTTGCAGGATCATCAGCCTTGCAGCTGCTGAGCACTCCGAGCTTTATTCTCTTGAGCTGGCCTGGTGGGTGGTAATCCCTTTACGCCCTGTCCCACACTGAATAATTATTCCTCTTCTGTGCTACTCCTGCTCTAATCTTTCCCTTTTAAATTTGTGTTTATTGCAGAAACCTTTGTCTTTTGTGTCTGCAGCGTAATAGGCTTATTGGCTTTGAAAGTAGCTAACACATTCTCAGCCCGAGGTTGAAAATACAAGTGCAACTCAATTCTTGTTTCCAGCGTTTTGTGTCTTTTTCCGATGCTTGGCATCAGCAGAACACTTAGCGGGGAAAAATTGAGTCATGGATGTATAGTCACTAAGGAAAGTGGATCTTTATCTATTTTTTTTTTCTGATCTATATGTCTGAGTCTGAATGAAATTTACAAACACATCTCAGATAGACAGAAGCATAGATACAGACATGAATAAATTGGCACATAGGTAGGTATCTGCTCATTCAAGAAGCATCGGTCACTGTCCTAGCCAGTTTGGCTCAGTGGATAGAGCACCGGCATGCTCTGAGTTTGATTCTGGTCAAGGGCACATGCCTGGTTTGCAGGCTTGATCCCCAGTAGGGAGGTGTACAGGAGGCAGCCAATCTATGATTCTCATCATTGATGTTTCTTTCTCTTTCTCCCTCTTCCTTCCTTTCTGCAATTAAAAAAAATATATATATATGTACACACACACACACACACACACACACACACACATATATATATATATTTAAAAATAAGCTTTAGTCATTGATGCTACCTGGGTGTGGGGCATGCTTGGTCACTTTTATGATTTGAGCAGAGCTCCTATTGCTTTGATATAATTATGAAGTAACCTTGTTTTTGTCTCATTCAATAAGAGTTAGGAAGCAACTGTGTCTAATCTTATGTTGATGTTTGTGAATTTTTTTGTTAAATGGGCATCTCCTTGGCCTAGGAAGTAATTCCGGACAATCTACTTTATATATTACACACACACACACACACACACACACACACACACACACACACACAATCTGTATGATTGTGTACGGAAAATGGAAAGCCTACACTATCCTCCCTGATCCTTGCATTCATCCTGATCCTTGATCTCATGTGTTTGAGAATCCGATCAGAATAGGAAGGTGGCAATGGTCCTCACTTAGAACTGACATCTGGTTGACATCTTAGCATTGTAAATCGGGAGATCGGGGAAGATCTGCAAAACCAGTTCTTAGGCATTTGCAAACTGTCATGTTCTGTTGGTAGATTTTTTTAAAAGATAAGGCAAAAACTGGAAAAGCAAACTTGAGGTAATAGAAATCCTTTCAAATGTGGGCTTGCATTTGACAATGAATGATGGAGAGGGTAGGAAACTAGGATCTGATGAAGGAAATGTCTGATTGATAATAGCTTATCTCCAAAGGTGGTACCCGCAGCGAACCATGCTCCTAACACTCACCCCTCGCCTCTCTTGGGAGCTCAGCTGGCTCTCTGACTCCCTGCTGGTCAGTGGGATGCAGTGAAGTGATGCTGAGGGACCAGGCCGAGGTGCTGAGAAGCCTGGCAGCGTCAGCCTGGTGTTCTTGGAATGCTTGTTTTCAGAGAAACTGCCTTCCATGTAGAAGCCCAGCAATCATGAGGAGGCCATGCTACATGGAAGTCCAAGCTAGTGTAAAAGGAAGGAGGCCCAGCCAGTCCTC